>JXWZ01003753.1:0-19498 GCA_000956215.1 Anopheles farauti No. 4
AAAAAAAATGAGAAATATGAGAATAAGTTCTGAGAAGCAACCGTCAATTGTTATTGTGGCGCGGCTTAGCAGCTCACGTACGAAGTCGTAATGTACTGACTCAACGCACACACAAAGGTCAAGGTTCATAATCTGGCTTAGTAACTCGAAGACCCGACAATAACTGTTGTGTAGCCTGTTGCTGTGTGGTTTCTAACGTTCTTCCAAACCAATACCAAAACGGAATGCGTATATGTACGTTATGTGATCAGGAGAATAAGTGAGGCGCAAAGAACTTCCGTCAAGAAGCTCGTGTGTAGTTTTGTGTTTGACAAAATTATTTGTCAATAGTTTGAAATGTTTTATATTACTACACTAACAGTTCCCTCAAACTTCAACAGGTTTCTCGCACGGCTTTAGCAAACACCACCGTCGCTCCGAACGTCTGCACGCTGGAGCTAGTGACCTGTCCTTCTTGTAATTTTAAAATCTCATTAAGGTAAGCAACATAACAACACTTTTTAGCCGGCGGATGAGCCGACCTAATGGATAATAATTTTAATCCCTACCGATGGTGCGTTTCCATGGCCAGCTATTCGAACTTTCCGGGCAAGTGTTCCGTGCACAATGAACCACCGTGCCGGTGCGATTATCTGGAGTTTACCGAACCACCGTTCGATGGGGCGGAGTACACCGGTCGGCGCAACTGTGGCCACGACGTTGTCTACCAAACGCAAACCCGTTCGGTGTCGATAAAGTTCGTGTACTGGAGCAACCACACGCATGCTTTCACGCTGGAGTACGTCGCTGAACGTAAGGTTTTCTTCGGATGACGGCTCATCCTTTCGGATCTCGTGGGGAATCTGTTCACATTTGCATTTCTTTACCTTGCCCTTCATCATGCAGGCAATCGGGAAACGATTCAAGCGAACCCGGGCCCGGTTCAGAATATTACCAGCATTGGTAACTATCAGCATCACCGCATCATCACGACACCGTACTTTCCATCGTACTATCCGCGCGACTTTGGCAAGGAATACGTGCTTAGCTGCAATGTGGAAGCGTGCCGGATAAACGTCATCTTCAGTGACTTTCAGCTGGCCAAAACGTCTACGATGGAGTTCTACGACTGGAACGGACAGCGGTTGGGAGCCGTGTCGGGGGCCATTTTTCGTCCACCGGTCATCCAGAGCACGGGTCCCTCGATGATCATACGGTTTTACGCGAACGGTGGCTCAGGGTTGGGCTATCGGGCGCTGGTGTCATTTCTGCACGTCACCAGTGCGTCCGACGTGTCGCTCCATCCGAACACGAACTGTGGCGGTGTGGTGGAAAACATTGGCGGTGCGATCACGATGATGAAAATGCTGGAGAACGCGAACGAGAGCCGAATCTACGATTGTGTGTGGTTGATAAAGCCGCCGAACACGTACGCCCACTTGAAAACGCACCTATCGCTCAAGGTGGACACTTTTGAGCGACTCGGTGCGCATTCGATACTGACCATCATTCAAGGTACCACCTCCGATGGGGCGGTGCTGAGTGTGTCGAAGGCGGACAATGCTCTCGCCAAGAAGGAACACGTTGTTCCACTGACTTCCGGGTTCTACGTGCATCTGAGAGCTTCGTTTGGCCAGCTGTCCCGGATGGCTTTAGTGTATTCGGCTTTCAGTTATTTGGGTAAGGTCGTTGGCTCTGAAGTAATGGAGTGATCGGGATAAACGAAATGATGATCTCTTCGTTTGCAGATTGCTATATGGGAACAGAATATCTCTGCCAGAACCGGAAATGCATTCCAATTCAATTACACTGCGATGGGTTTGACCATTGCGGTGATAATAGTGACGAACCGGAAAGCTGCGTCCAGGAGTGGTCCAACGAACCGATGGATCGTCGCTGGTACGCGCACACTCCGAACTACTACTTCCCGAAGATGGATCGCTATCCGGATCTGCGTACGGCCACGATCATCTTCATCGCGAGTAGCCTGGGTCTGATCATGCTGATTTCGGCGCTGATCGTGTTGCTCTATCGTACGGGAAACCGGGCCCGACAGCAGCGTGAACTTCAGAGCCAGCTGCAGACGATCAGCGAACTGCTAGGTAAGTGTTAGTCTTCCACGTCCCATTGCACCTCGTTCGGACTGCAAATCGGAATCCATCTGTAGTGAGTGTTATTCATGTAGACAGCAACAACACGCACGGTGCGGAAGAGCTGGACGATCCACCGGTGTACGAGGCACCGCCGGACTACGACGAGATCATCAAAGTAGGCATGGAGGAGGAGATGAAGCGGAAGCGTCGTCGTCGTTCGTCATCATCGACTTCTGGGCGTCGCAGCCGCATGAGACGATCGCGCCGGCAAAGCAACACCTCGGAGGTACACAATCCCATCCTGGAGGTACAGTTGCCCCCGGAACTGGATAGCCTTCCATCGACTAGCGGTGTATACTCGCTGGGAATGGACGGTAGCGTTGGTGATCCAGCCGGTCAGAACGAAAGTGACGTGGATATGGACGGAGCGGATCACGACCTTCGGTTGGCGCACTGGAGCAACATGGACGAACAGGGAGGTGATTTCTTCATCCGCTCGCGCATACTGGGTGAGTTTGTTGGCCACGGCGAACGAATCAGGTTACGGTAGTGTAAGCTTTGACGTTTAGAATGGCGTTTACAGAAACTACAGCGTCGCCTTCGGATCCGGGCCAGAGCGTCATCGTTGTTGGCAGCCAGCAGCAGCACGCAACACCCAGCCCGCCACCAACGTACGATCAAAGCAATGCTCGATTCTTCGCGCTCAATAGTGCCACACTGTCGTCAGCGAGCGCCAGCAATGCCACCGGCGGTGTGCCGTGCGGTTATCCGGAAGACACTGCTCCGATCACGCTGGGAATAAACTATCTACCGAGCGTCGTGTGCGTACCGGCGAGTTCCTCTGGCGCTGTCGCTGGGGAGCTCGTACATTCAACTCAACCACCTCCACCACAACAACCCACTACCAATCCGGTTATGGCGTTTACAATCAATCGGGAACCAGTATCGCAAGCTAGTAATCAAACTGGTGGCAACACTGATGTGGCTGCTAACAGTGTCCTTTCCTCCTCTATCTGGAGTGATTCGAACCGAACAGAGCGACCTTGGCAAATGTTCAGCAACAGTATGGACGAACCTAGGCATGAGCAACAGCGACAACCGACGGTACCGACTACGACGGCGCTTCAAAACTCTTTCAACTCGCACGACATCGACCAGTTGCAGGAAATTGATGCCTACCTATTCGGCTATGAAAGCGGAACCTTCGACGACAATGGAGTGTAAGTGTTTCCCGTACGTATACTTGGAAATCGGTTTGATTAAGGTGATTTTTCTAAATTTATTTCAGTTCGACCACGTCAACCAGTCAGGAAACGATAGACTCCACCCGGACAACACAATCGCATCTCACAACGTCCACGTCGTTGGTGCCAAGTTCTTGCCTTTGTGACTCCATGACTCAATCGTCAAATCAACCATCTTCCTCCAACACCACCGCCATTTCGTGTGCACCTACAATAATCTCAACCAGAAGCTATGACATGATACGCAAATATTGTCCCGTCTGTCGCGAACAACATCAGGGCGATGTGCAACTATCCGTCACATCATCCATCGGTCGTGTTCCATCGAGCACGCTGTACTGTTCGAACTGTAACGGACGTATCGTAACTTTAGAGTATCTTCAGCTACTACGCCATAGTAAGCTAACCGCCGGCGGCGACGATTGTCTGCAGCAGCATCAGCAACTGCACCAGCAGAATTTTCCAAATTCCGATGATCCGGCCGCACCGAATCGACTCGGCAAGGTGTGCACGTGTTTCGGCAAGTTTCCATCGCAGGGCAACATCACGAGGACGACCTCGGCCGTCGGAATGCTGCTTGCGACGCGCACCTTTTCCGTCGATCATTTGAATGATGGTGCGGCAATCACGGACGGTAACTATGGCAACGTTCGGAGTAGTGCGCGAAGTTCGAGCAGTGCCGTGTCTAGGTTCGATGCGTACTTCAATACAAACTTTGGCACGACAAACAACGAGCGACGACCGGAGGATACGTGATTGTTTTTTTTTCAACCCACAACAATCTTAGCATTTAAAACAGCTTAAATAAAAATTAGCATGAAACAAACGATTGCAATGAAAAATATAAAACAAATTCCCGAAAACATTTCACGCTCATTTACTTGTCTACCATGTTTATTTTAACAATGTCTTTTTGTGCTGTTGGTTTTCGATTTCTCTAGCGATAAATAACACAAAAAAACTAAAATAGTATTAATCTAGATTTGTGTTTCTTGTTCCATGTGGCGTCTTAGTTACTAATGTCTTCATTGTTTGATTTTCGTCTAACGTTGTATATTTGTTACTAATCGTACTTTGTTTTTGATTTCTAACCGGGCGCGAAAATAAGTTCCTGGTATGTACAGCGCCCGCGCATATGGTAGGCATTACATATTTTTAGCACCATCTACTACTAACACTTCACCATCTACTTCACGCTTTGACGTGTTCCTTTTTGTGCACCACCTGTCACGACTACACGTTCCGAGTAGATTGCTATTAATCTACCCATACTTAAATCTACTACTTAAAATCTTATCTGCCTAAAATAATCTAGTTCCAGCCGAGCTGCGGACTGTACAACATGATATATTTTCACGCATTCGTTGAGTACATCTAGGAACAGTTCCGGTGAACTAGCATGTGTTGGTCCACGCGAAATCAGGTTAACTATGCTAATATTTGAATCATGCAACCATCGCCATGGTTACGTCTTAAGTAAAGGAAAAGGTTCACAAACTTCTCATCACATGCGTCGCTTATGTGTATACCGTAATTCTATTTTTTAAAACATAAAATTGGTATATCAATACATTGCTACCGTTTGCTAGCAATGACGGTACGATTTCAATTCGGCCCGGTGACTCACATTTGATCATTCAATGCTAAAAATCACTATCATACTTCTCCTAGCGCTACTAGTCCTAGTTCCTTGCCCCCGTTGGCACAGATTGAATAATCTATGAAACAATGTAGTTTTTACAACAACTTTCAGAATATTTCCGAAACGTTCAGAAGTCGGAATGTTCTGTACTACGGTAAGGTTTTGAAAGATAGTATCGCTCTAGAATAGCTGTAGGTTAAATTTAACATTATCTTGGTCTTGGTAAATGGTACTAGATTGTGAGGCTTACGCAACGGGAAGTAGTTGGGTGATAACGAAATTTCAAGGTAAGAATAGAAATTCAATACTGGACTGGAATGGGAGGATAAAGCTTTCCAAGCTATGACAAATGGCTTTCGCGAAATTTAGGCCGCTCGCCGCAACATTACAACCGGCTATGGTGTGAGGAAACACCTCAAGTAAACTATCCTAAATACGTCCCACTTGCAGATCACTGTTTTGATGTCGCTCTCAGGCCCTGCCAGAGATCACGATCTAGAATATCTTCATTCGCTGGCAGTAGCAGTACTTCCTCAGATAGTCGATGTGCATGCACTCACTCTGGCTCGCGTACTCGTTCAGCCGGCTGATCGAACCGGTGATTTCGAACGCATCTCGCTGCTGGTGGTGCCGCACCGTCGACTCGAACTTCCCACCGCCCGGTTTGCCCTCGAAGATGAGCAGATAGTCGTTGTACGGTAGCTTGCCTTTCGGTTCCCGGGCCATTTTCGCCAGCGTGATCGAGCCCAGCGTGAGCTTGGCGCATGCATAGTTCGCCGTGGTACTGTTCCGATGGTCCTCCAGATCCCGATTCACGTAATCGATCACGAACGCGACGGCTCGCTGCACCATTACCGAGCGCTTGTCAATCGGTTGGAAGTTGGCACAGGTGCACCAGTGAGATTCGATCGCTGTCTCCTCGCACGACCTGTTCCAAGGCACCTCGGTGAAGATGCTCTGACAGTTGGGGCAGCTAAGCGGCCCCGGCAGGTTGTCGATCCGTCCGGACAGCTCCAGCACGTGCTTGAGCGTGGCGTGCAGATCGTACGGGTTCGTCAGTCGGTTGCGGTTGATCTTCAGTGCCTGCACGATCTCTGGGTGCTCCTCGCGGAACCACTCCGGCAGCCAGATGAAGTTGAAGGGCAGCCGCTCCTCCAGCCAGCCGGTCAGAAGCATACGTACCGGCCCGAACCGTAGCCCGTGGTCGCTGAAGAACACCACCATGCTGCTGTTGAGGATTCCCCGCTCATCCAGCTGCTCGAGGTAGTACTTCATCCGCCGGTCCATAGAGGACGGATCGCTAATGTCGTTGTGGCTGAAGGTGTTCGTCCAGAACAGTCCAAAGTACGGATCGTTGCGATACTGCGTGGCAAAGTCGAGCGCGTACTGGTAGATGTAGTCGGCATAGTTCTGATACCCGAGACAGAAGGTGAGCGAATTTTTCATCTTCTTCGACAGGTTCTTCTCCGCGGCCAGGGCAACCGGACGGAAGTAGTGATCGGTTGGTTGAGCGACAAAGCCGTACTTGTGGTAGTTGAACGTGTTGATACCTGCCTCGTCCTCGGCGTACGCCGTCGCGTACCCATTGTCGGCGAAGTACTTCCACATGAACGGGCACTCTTCCAGCTGGCCAACCTTCTTCGGATTGCAGATGGAGTACGCGAGCGAGTTGTTGTACCCGGTCAGGATGGCCATCAGGTTGGGGTAGGTGTTGTCGTCAATCTGTAACATAGTTGGAAATATTATTTTAACAGTGTTATGGACAAATATGGCTACATTAGGTAAGTTTTTTCGTTCCATGAAAAAAAAATCAACTATTGCATGCAAATGTATAAAGTGAGGTTAAGTTGAGTTCAGTGGAGTTAGAGTCTGAAAACTGGAACACGGGAATGGCATAGGACGCATAGAAAGAACGTGTTTCCTGGTGCTTTCAGCGAAAGTACCCTTACCTTATTGTACCCTTTCAGCTCGAACCAGCCCGTATTGTACAGATGCTGGGCCGTGTGGGGCATCGCACGGATCAAGTTCAGCCGCGATATGCTGTCGATGCCGACCATCAGCACACTCAGCGACCGTTTTTCCGTGCGCCCGTTGAACCTGTCTATCCGCTCGCGGACGCTCGGCTGCGGCCGCACCAAAGCGTGCGCGTTCGTATAGATCGCTTTCTTCGACTTGCTTGACTCAGACACGCCAGCTTTACACCGCACCAGGACACCGTTCCGTACGGTCGGTGGCAGCAGGAAGGAATCGTTGAACGGCACACACTCACCGACCCTGTTTGTTGTTGGAAAGAGAAGCAATGTTACGTACGGAAGGAGGAACAATGTAAGCAGGCCAACTTACCAGAAATTCTTGTCCGCCTTGTCCTTCGCTCCGGCCCGTTCGATGCTCTGGTAGCAGCACCGGACGTACCGCATGAAGTGCGGCAAGTACGCCTCCATCTGATCCCGGTGGAACCGCACCAGCACGGTGTCGTTGTCGAAGTTCTGCTCGATCGTGGTCAGCGGTTGCTTGGGGCTGCACGGCACGAACCGCTCCTTGCTGAACAACCGCATCACGTCCTTGGCAACCGGGTCCAGGTCCACGATCTGGCAGCCCGGTCCCCACACGATGAAGCCCTTTGGCACTGGTGCGTACGGATCGGTCGATGCGGAGGTAATGTTGGTGGGAAAGGGTACCGTTACCGTCGCCGCAGTGATGGCAATGGAGGCAATGGTTTGAGGAACGATCGGAATAATTCGATTCGAGGTGAGTTGCAGGTCAACTGCGCTCGCTTGCGGGTTCGGTTAGAAGGTTATATCGAATATTTGTGTACACAAAAAAAAAAACAAAACAAAAAAACACATGTGTATGTTATGTGCGTGCATTAGAATGAAACGAAAAATCACACGTTACATGGTGGACAGCAGTGTTCGAAGTGTGCGAAGGGGTGTGTGTGTGTGTTTTTTAATGTCAAATGTTAGCGAATTAAAAATCATACATGATTCCAAACATATTGCGTTACACACACACACACACACACACACACACAGAAGGTACAACATTATCCGGTACAGGGTTTAAAAAATTTTGTTTGACAACGTGTCCGTACGTATTAGCAGTTTTGCCCGAAGTAAAGGGATATAAAAGGGGAGGGAGTTTTTTTTTATTTGTGAAAAAAAAATTGGAACCGAAAATAGAAGAGCGGGAAGGAGTAAACAAGAGAGAAAAAAAACGAGAGATATTAAAATCCCAATTAAATCTGAACGCGCTGCGCCGGCGGTAATTGGCAAAGCGGTGTTGGCACTTGCCCAAGAAAGCGAACCTAAAATAAGAACATGCTAACGAAACGAACGCCGCTGGTGTTTGTTTTCGCAACCGAAAGTAAAATCGTGCCAACTTTAGGGACTTCTAATGCTATAACTTCGAATAACTTAGCTGACGAATAACTTGGGTTGGTACGGTAGGAATAGCTCGAGGTGCATTTTAACAGTTTTGCTTTACTAAGTGCTCTAATACGTTTCGATTTGAAAATATTTGTACGTTTGCAAACGCTACTGTAACATCGTTTCTACCAAAGACATAACAAAGCATTCACTACATTATGTGATCAGAAAGAGATAGTGATTTTGAGAACACTTGTAAGACTCATGCACTATTCACACACACAAACAAACTTTCACGAATAGCCATGCACATGCCACGAATGGTTGAATGTCACCCATCAGCATACCTTTCGGTCCGGGAAGGTCCGCATCGTCTGCCGGTACGGTCACGATCATCTGCGTCGTGTCGGTCCAGGTGGTGAACGTGAAGTACAGGTACACGGTGAAGCAGACCGCCAGCCCGACGACGACGATCCGCGCTCGGCCACATTTCTCCTGGCCGCCCTCATCCCGCCGGTTCTTGGTACAGGTAGGCTGCGGCTGGCGTGGCTTCCTAGCCAGTCCCGCCAGCGTTGTCGCGGGCTCGAGCAGTGTCTGTAACACCGATGGTTTCATGCTGTATGCTCATCGCTGCACGGGGTGAGATAAGAACGGCAGATTGTCGGATTCGAATCAGTCTTGACAGTTTGAGGATCATTGGTTGCTGCGAAGGGCTCACTAACACGGAATCTCTAAGACTAAGACGATAAGACACTGAGTTGTAACTGGTTGCCACTTGAGGCCTTTCGGAGATAATAGATGTGTTGAATGTTGAATACATCATCACGATTATTAACTTTTCCAGTAAATTAAAAAAAAGCTCTCCTTATGGGCTACAACAAAAAAAAAAAACTCGTAAAAAAACACAGTAAGACGATACACTCCGAAAGACGCGCGCTAGAGTTCACTCCGAAACGTTCGGGTCAGTTAATTGTGCATACAATGATGCATTACTGAGGTCGTATCTCGGCGATACGGAACTAAAAGCGCAGCCTGCAGCAGATTGCTTATGATGAGCAGTGCACGGAAAAAATCGTTTAAATTTTGTTACCCTTTACTGAATGTTTCGGAACATACAAATGTTCCTTGATTGTGGTCATGGCCATCTTCTGTCGTAAAACGCACGGTTAATCATTTTGGAGATCCCCTTTTGCAACGTTTCCTTGGCCGTTGATGTTTCGTACTTGTAGTTTAGCCTGTGCGTGTGTGTTTTATTGCTCTATCGATAGGAAGATAGATGAGTGGCATGGTTAGAGTGTGTGGAGAATGATATCATCTGGTGGAGTTTCGCGCTTCCTGCACGATCTTGCGGCGCAAACTAACGCCAAGGCCACCGTCAGTGAACGGCACGAATTTGCAATATCATGAGAACATTCGGACATTCCGGGTGAGTGATCGTCTGAGACGAACTTTAAAGCCATTTAGAGACAGCTTCTTCAGCCAAAATTCCCCTACCCGAACCGATTACCTGGTTGGGATTTTTTTATTTGGTCACCATACTCCAAGTCATCCGGTTTGAGGAGGTCACAGAGGTTGTCAAGATCCAAAATGATGCCCGGTGGAATTTGGTGTTAGCACTTCTTAGCAAAAAAAACACAAACACACACAACTCGCACACTCGGTGGGAATTTCGATAATTACTGCGGCGACCCTCGAGCGACCCCCTGTCCGGTTGATGAGGTACGTAACATGGCGATTCGCACGATTACACAATGGACTTCCCGTTGCTGGCCGAAGTGCAATTGAATGAGATGCAATCACGGGCGCACAACTAGTCCGATTCGAGTACGATCGTGTCGCGGAGATAGTCACGATCACGTCCATCGCGCAAGGGCCGAGAGCAGTTTGTGCGCCGCGTAATTGAAGCTTCTCATTCTTCCATCCCGAGATCGTTCTCGGAACATTGCGAACCGCTGCTTCCGTGATGCATAGTGTAACTTTCGCAACAACAACAGCGCCGTTTGAGAACGCCTCTGCACAATGCACCGATTGTGTAAACGTTTGGTATTCGTACAAAAAAAAACGAACGAAATAAATAAACAGACATGATTTATTCTACGTCCAGATTGAATGAATGAATATCATTGTTCACCATTTAATATTTGCGGATAACAACTTTTGACCTCTTTTCCAGCTCAAAATCAATTAGAAGCTTTCAACACTAAGCCAGCACACAGACCCAGGGGCGTTCAACTTTAAGCCATTAATAATTCATCCAACTTTGCCGAAGAATCCTTTCCGCCACCGGTTCTGCCCCGCTTGCTTGCTAGTAATTCCTTTCGGTCTGACCCTTGTGCCCCGTGGGTGCAACTAGAGCCGCTCGCCATATCACCACGGGTGGGGTAAATGCAGCTGCCCGGAACAGCTAGAAGCATCGGTGGAAGACGACGACAAAAATAGGTTCACATACAACCCGTAGCCCGTTGGCGTTCCGCCCCATCGCCGTTGGAGAATCTATTCAAGGTCCACCGAGCGACGTGACACAATGCATCAATAATTCTATGCCCCATTACGAACCGCTTACCACATCGCACACCCGGCGAATGGCGCCCGCCGCAAGGATGTGCTCCAGTAAAGGGCGCCGGGTTTCATCCACCGGTTGAGTAATTGTTTGCCTGTGCAACGTGAAAGTTTGCAACGTCGGTAGGGACGGTGGCGGTGGTGAAAATCGAACGTCAGGAACATCGGCGGCATGCACTTCCGGGCGGTGCAGTAGTATTGGTAGCAGTGTGGGCAAGACGCCGGTTTGATTAACAACCGGATGGCTAACGCCGGTGATGACACGAGCGTCTGTTTAAGGACTTCCTGCTGTTGATTGAGCCATTGACAAAGCCATGTTCGTTCGTTGGTAATGATGTAGGTGGAAAGTGGTTCATTATTCTACGTTGAAGTCTGCAATCCCATCACGAACAGTTACAATTTTTTTGAGTAAAGGCGAACCATGATTTTACACTTCATAAATTGTTATTCTTATAAAACGTCCATCCGCCCATCCACTTTGAAACATTCCTACATTGAACTATTTTTGAATAAAACAACCCGTTCTCGTACCTGAACCGGACGGCGATCGGCTTATGAATACTTCATGAACTGCCAATTCTCAACGGTCGCATATGTGTGCTGGGTTTTAATTACCATCAACCCTTGTGCCGGGTATTTACGATTCGGGTGTCACCGCCTATTGTAGTGTTCATTCGGGCACAGCTCATTAAAATAATGTTTTTGTTTTACTCTCGGTTGGTCTGTCTGTTTTGCAATTTGTTTGTTGCCTAATTTTTGCGTTGAGTGTTTGAGCAAGTTGCAGACGAAAGTAACATCTGTTTTTGAGTCGACGTGACCGATGAGAGTGGTCGATAAAAGCGCACTATAAAGGCTGAAATATATCCAAAACGCTCACTCCGTGAAACATTTCAATATGAAACTTTTTTCCCACATGCTTCAACGATGGAAGTCAAAAAATTAGGGACGTGCTGTTATCCAAAATACAACCTTGCTTTCCAGTCTTGGGTAGGAAAATATTTGCGTTCAACACATTCGGAACATTCGGTCTACAGATGTTCAATAATTGTTGGAAATTTGAAGAAAAACAAAATCCAGTTACACCTTTTGTTTGCAATGGGTGAGTTATCTGTGTGTATCTGGCTAGTGGCATGGCAACGTTGGTGGCGCGTCACGGACGGTTGACTTGGGACGAACATGCTAATGAATGTTTGCTCTGTTTGGGCGGTTAGGTGTGGAAGTAGGTTCTAACGTCATCATACGCCAGACTACAGGCCAGCGGTAGGTTTTTTTGTTCTCGGTTAGCTGTTGATTGGGGAAATTTTGGGACATTTGATTCATTAGCACGATAAGAGAGTGTGGCCGTACACGAACGCTCGATCAGCACTCGAACACATCCGTTCCGTTCAGGGTGCGTCGTTATTCGTGATCGTCCTTATATGCATATTTGATGCAAATGGCATTCGAATCGTTTACGGCGTCTATTACTACTGACCTTTCGCACTACCAGCGCGTCTCACTGACAAAGAATAACGTCTGACCGCACATCTATCCTTAGATCAGGGTGTTTGCTCACTGGTTGTCACTACCCACACGAATACGTCCCAGCACCGCACGATGAATCACTACAAGTGTGATGCACTAAATACATTTGGTCACGCAATCGGTAGATGAATCCGGCTAAGCTAGCTGCCTTTACGGGATGAATCCCAGTGTCGGCAGATGGTTTGCGTGTGCCTTTTTACTAGTGATTGAGAACTGTCTTCGACATGGACCCATTGCACACACACACACACATACACGGACTTTCTTTCACTTTCACCCAAACAAGACACCCCGGAGGAGAGAATATGCCACCACTAGTGTATGCTTATGATTCGGTCGCACTGTTTCGGGCCCCACAAAACGCGACATCGTGTTAAAAATAAATCTCTTCACATCTGCCAAATCGTTGCCCGTTCCACCGTTGCTTCAGCATCGGCATGCACTTACCCTGAGCTCACGTTTAGCTCACGAACCGTAGCATAGAAAGGATGATCTCGGCTACAGATGAAGTGCAGTGCGGTGCAAAAGATGAAACATGTTGCAGGAATTGTCTTATCCTGTAACACTGCACAGACGACAGAGTTGGTAAACAGACTGCCACCGTCGAATGGCAGCATCCAGAGCGGAGCACTAAAAAAAACATAAAACTCGCAACATAACACATGCAATTCGCGAAAACACTACGTGAAGGACGGATCGCTCGACACCGACTAACGCGCAGTATCGGCGACCGCTGGAGCTCGCTTTGATTCGCAGCATATGTTATCCAGATGAGAATTTTAGCACTCTCGCTAGAGCGAAGAAAAGATGAAGGAGGGGATTCGAACCGTGGGAAAAAGGGGTTGGGGAAAGGGAAGGGGAACGAGAGCTCACTCGGTACTGCGTGTGCCACCAAATAGCGTGTTTCCAGTAGTCAAAGTGTGCCTTGGATAGCATCAGGATTGCTCTTGGATTTTTCACGGGATATTCGAACGACACCGAGACAAATATTGTTGTGCACTGTGCGGTAGTATTGGTACGTTTTCTATTTCCCTCCTTGGCAGGCGTACACTAATGCGTCCGAACGCCAAATACTATCTACCCCTTTTCTTCCCTCTATCCGTGCCGCACAACGCTCGCACGTAACGCACGGTCACCATGTAGCGCTTTCGGCAGCTGTTTTGCCCGTGCTGCTGATCCCTACCATCAGAATGTTCCTCACAGGTCCGTCGACGTATGTGTACACCGCTCCGACAGCTAGCAATTGTTGTTACCACAATCACGCCAGCATTATGGGAGCACGATTTTCACGACACTTTTGCACGACGACGAACCAACTAAACACCGAACCGGGCGCATACTGGCGAAGATACGAAGGAACCTGCCAGCCAGTTCGCTTCTGCGCACAAGCCCCGTGTCCTGTGTGCAGGACGCATCGTGGAAAGGCGTACCGGTGCCCGACGGCTGGTGCAGAGGATTGGTGCCGTACTGGGGAAATGCACACGGTCGGACCTGGGGGTTCGGCAAAACGGTCGGACCGGCAAAAGAGGTCCGAAATTATTTGTGACGTTTCGTGATTTAAATGTGAACGAAAGGGATGGAAGGGATTGGGACGATATAAGGAGCGGGGATTTTTACTTTGCACTCTGATAAGTGTTTTGGGCTGATAAAACAAAACATCCATCCTAATTGATTTTTATTCGAATATTTAAAATCGAGTAATTTTATGTTAACATGCCGCTGGTAAAGATTCTGTATGATTGAATCATTTCCGAGTCAATAGTGACGAATAGTGGAATAGCCCATTACAGTCACATTTTTAATCACATTATTATCCATGTTCGCCAAACGGTTTATCTTGAGTAAAACTACCCTAGCGTTTGTTGTTCGATCCGCGCTCAGTAACATATACCTCAAGGAACACAGCGTGAAGCTGAATTTTATGATCTGACTCACTCAAACAACATCTCCTAGCTGACACCGTCCGGTGGCGCGAAAACGTAGGTGACGCGAGTTGGTCATTTAATTAAAAAATGCTTATGGCGCCATAAAAGCCATCGTTAAATTCGCGACTCCTCGCGTACGGAAACGAACGTGGTAGTACACAATCTTTGTTCGAAATAAAGCACCACCGGATGGTTGCGAGGAGATAACAATGTTTTGGGTGTAAATGGTTGAGGAAATAGTAAATTGAAATTCGATTGTAATAATTCACTTCGTCTTAGGGTTATCTTAAACCGATTCGATTGTTTAGAAACCGGAATTTCCCTGTCTACGTAACGCAAGTAAATTACAGAAAAACATTACTTTTGATTAGGAATCAACCAGGCAGCGTTTGGCAGTAGCAGAAGCTTGTTTGAACACTTGAGGGATTACTCTGGCCCATACTTGACCGGTCTTAAGTAGCGTCTAAAGTGGAGCGAATATTTCGGCGTGACCTTCGCTATCGCCGCACGCGGAGTAATATTGGCCACCGCTCAATTTACGCTCCATGTGTGTGCTTCGCCGGGCAGAAACGGACGCAGTTTATGGGTCCGCCCCCATCCATGATAAAGGCCAGCGTAAGTGTGATTGCTCATGGTTGTGGCAAGCTGGTGAACGGGCGAACGCTGGACTGGACTGATAAAAATTGCGAAGCGGAAGCGCCGATGTGATATACGCACGCACGTGGGAAGCAAATGAACAAAGATGGTGTAATTTGGTTAAAATTTGTATTTTACATTTGACAGCGATACCGCGCGCTCGGTACCGCCGGACGCGTAATGTTAGTTATTTAAATTACTTATTCGTTTCTAACTGCTAACCGTCACGCTTCTTCAGACGAGTAAACATCGGTGTCCCTGTACGTACGATGTAAATAAAAAAAAACAATGGCCAGTAAGATTTGGACGCTGGATGAGCTTGTGTGCTAAAGGGATCCAATTCCCCCGTAGACGTACTCCGATCGGAAGGAATCCAAAAGTCTCCAAAAATAGTTCCCCTATTGGAGTGCATCATTCAACGACGTTCAACGCTCTGGTTGCTGTGTTTCTTCTACAAACCGTCGATGAACCAGGCTTCCAATATTCAGCGCAATTTCCGCGCTCTTAAACCGCAAAGCTTTTACTCTCGTATCTATCGACACCCAACAGCACTTATCGGACCCGGTTCATCCGGTCGAGCCTTGATGATAGTTTATAAATGGTAAATAAATAAGGTTCCACTCCGAGCGCAGCCGATGTCTGCAGGACACCCAGTGCGAATCCACTGGAAGTTCCGGACTTTGGGGCACACGAGCCGAGTGTTTGCTCGTTCCGCACCGGAAGCCGGAAAACTTTCCCCAACACACGGATCGCACGGCTTTCGCTTCACTAAAATGTATTAATTTATCGTCTACCGCCTACTGTAACCGTATACGCTAGCCTTACTAATGGACGATAAATAGATAGAGATGGGGTGCTTCTACTGGGGCCACACTAGAGTGACGTTTGCCAAGCCTACTACATTGGAATCTCTGGAAGAGTGCATCGTCGTTATCTTCTAGTATTGTTTTCGTAGAATATTATTTCGCCGTTTCGTGTGCGATGTTGAGTAAAACTTTTTCTCTATAAAAAAAAAGCGTTCGACTACGCCAGGTCCTAGTTGCCGACGGGTTTCCTAGCTGCGTATTCAGCCCTACCGACCTGTTCGGTTTGACCTTTATTTACAAACTAGCACACGAGCTTCACGAGTCGTTTTATATGTTGCAAACCTTACCGCATCCAATCGAACCCGCACACGCAGTATAACCTACGCTCCGGGTGATGTGTGATGCGGTGTGGCAGCCCTTAAAACATGCTATATTTAAAAGTAAGTAAACTATGTGCGCCTATGTGCGCCGCGTCCAGTGTCCACCGGTGATGCGGCTCGTCCTACTCCGTGGCTTCGTCACGACGGCCGGAACGAGTGGCGCCAGGATATTGTTGTAGGCGGGCGCCGGGCATCCTGTTGGGAAAGCGAAAAGAAAGCGTAGCGTCAGTTAGTATTTCGAAGGAGAACGTATTTCCGATAGTGCTTGGTGGGCTGGTGGGAAAGACACCACTTTAAAACTGGGAAGTGGAAGTAAAACCTCCGTACGTTGTTTCCCAGTTGCAACAGTGCATCAACGTTCATTCAACCGATAAATAAATATTGCACGTGGAACGTGCCATTTAAAACTGAATCACATGAATGCTACCGGGTTAGAGGAGACTGGCTGGGCCGGATTTCACTTCCTGTGCTGGTTTTCAAGCGCGTGGAACGTTCGGACGGGGAAAGGGCGTTTGTTGAATTATTTAACCACATTCAAAACTACCGCACTTTAAACGTCCTTACGTCGTCGGTCATAGAAGCGGGACGGTTGAGGGTTATTTTTAGCCGATCCACCCTCATCGGTTTCGTGTGTAAGGCATAGGGCATAGGGAGTTATTGTGTGGAAACAAGTGGAAAACAATATCGATCGCCTTGGGACATGGTTGTTGTTTGTTATTAGTGCCATTACGTTAATCGACGGTGGTGTTAGCCATTAGGTCATGTAAGACTTGGGCACCCTAGCCGGAGCCGCGGTTCTTTTCAATGATTTTTAAATAGGTAAATTATAATCTTATAGAGCAGTGCATTATTAAAAAGAAAAACATGATTTTTAAAACTATACCGAATAAAGGAAAACTACTCACGGCAAACAGAGCAGCGATCCTCATCGCTACCATCCCCGCATCCATCGCGTCCTGAACAGACAATCGCCGTCGAGCGGCACCGTCCATTTCCACACCGCATCGGACAGTAGTTGCGACCCCTTGCCGTCGGTCCACTCAGCAGCTTCACGAAGAAGTTCGGTACGGCTCGGGAACCGCACAGGTGCGGTGGCTCATCGCTTCCATCCCGGCAGGAGACGATCGCATTACAGTACTCGTACTCTGGCAGACATTCGCCGCTACGGCACATGAACGTGTGCTCCGGGCATTTGCGCGACTTGCGGAAATCACAGCCAACCTCGTCCTCCCCGTGCGGACACTGGGCTTTACCGTCGCAGATACCGGCCCGGGAAATGCACCGGCCGCTTTTCTCGCACCGGAACGATAGCTCCGGACAGCTGTCGGTGCGTGTCTGCGTTCCGTTTGACTTCGTCTGCGAGAAATTGCACTCCTCGTCCGAGGCATCACTGCAGTCTGGACGCCCGTCGCACACGAAGAACCAGCTGATGCAGATTCCACTCGATCGGCACTAAAATGAAACGTACGAAAGTGGTGATGTAGGGCGGGAGGGAAGTTAGAAAGTTACCCTTTAAACCGTACCTGGAATGTACCACGAGAACATCCCGTGTTAGTGGCCCGGCAAGAATCATCCGGCTGGCGGTAAGAACAATCGCACCGACCGTCATCGTTGCAGTAACTGTACGGATCGGCATGCTGGCATTGTTCACTGTTGGCGCAGGAGAGTCCGAGAGAAACCGGTCCGTCACCCAGATCGACACGAGTACGAATTCCTTAGATTTGAAATAAATAATTAGTAAATAAATAAGTAAATAACAATTAATTCCATTCATTTATTTCAACACATAAAACCCATCACTACTTCGTGGTGAAAAAGTGTGCTTCGACAGTTCACCACTAGGTGGAGAAGTCTCTCAGCACGGTTTTCAACTCTTACCACTAGACAGCTCACACAGTTGTTTCCGAATCTCACCACTAGGTGGCCTCCCGTTTCAATTTAAATAAAAGACGGTTTGAAGATAGCGACTTACTTGCGGTTGACGTAGCGACCGTGGTCGTCGAAATGGGTGCTTCCGGCTCCATGGCGGTCGTTCGGCTGGCTAATCGCACCAACGTTTCCGTCGTTGTGTCCACCGGCTCCGTGTCGATTACTTCGTTATCGCGCTCCGAGTGACGGGTCGTTTCACGCGGCTCGAATCCTTCCTTGTGCGACTTCTTTTCCACCAACTCGTCCACTTCGTCCTCATCGAACAGCTTGGAGTCTTGACGACGCAGCTGCACATCATGGTACTGCTCGATGATCTGCGGTGTTGTCATTTCCTGCGCATCGTTAGCTTCCGTGTCCGCTTGCTCAGTGGAAACGACAGTGGTCGTTGGGTCTTCCAGACGTTCGCTTGGGGTGGTGTGGTCTTGTTGGATGAGGGAAGCAGCCTGCTGCGTATTGTCTGTATCTTCCGGTGCCACCGTACGATCGTATTCTATAAGCTCCACCTCATTCTCGGTGTCACTTGGTTCGGTGTCCGGTTGGTATTCGGTAGTAGTTGGATCACTGTTCGTGATCGTTGACGCATCGTTTGGATCGGTCGTTTGATCGATTTCAGCGCTGTCCATAACTTCGATCGTTGTCGTGATGTCACTCTTGTCCAGTGAACCATGTTCGCGTTCCTCACTCGCGATAGCTTCCGCGATATCGTTCGCCCACGCACCAGCCGTTGTCGTCGCGAGAACGTCCACAAGTTCTTGCTGCTTGAACTGCTCCTCGACTTCCTTCTCGAGATTCGCGTACTCGTCCGTGCTTTCGTACTGCTCCATACCGCTGAGCGTAGTCACCCGATGTCCTTCGGGACGGTTGTGCCCAGTAGTGACCTCGATGAAATCCGTCGTACTTACGCCATCCTCTTCCGAGCCCGACGACTGATACTCGGTCGTGATGTGTTCCTCCGCCGACGACATCTGCTCGTCCTGTGCATCGTCCCGCAGCGCAATACTGTCCACCACAATCATGTCGTCCTCCGTAGTGGTAGACATGCGATCGATAGAACCTTGCTCGTTCGCTTCCTGCTCAACGAACACCGTGGAGCTTTCCTGCGTTTGCGGCGTAGTGACAGCTGGCTGCTCTGGTTCTGGTACAGCCGCCAACGTTACCGCTTCCGCCACACAGGTCGGTCCATTCTGCCGGGCCGGCGACGTACACTGGCAGCGTCCGAACAGATTCGGAATTAGAAAATCACAGTGACTTTCCTGATCCCACATGCGGCAGTGTGCGTGGCTGTAGCAAACCGTTCCCGGCTGGGCAGCTGTAAGAAAGAGAGGGAATAACGATTAACGCGTGCAGACATTTGTCATGGGGCACTTTAATTTATGCGAGTTCGGCTGCGATGCAATTTTCGATTTCCGGTTTTTG
>JXWZ01003754.1:0-10280 GCA_000956215.1 Anopheles farauti No. 4
CTTCCCGCACGCGTTTTTTAGCGCCCTCCGGTACGGCCTGAGGCAGTCGCCTTCTCACCATTCGACCGTGATTAAATGTAATTAGCACTGTTTGTGCGTGGTAAGCCTCCCCGGCCCTATCTCTTCCGTTCACCCCAAAACCGACCTCTAATTTTCTCCATCCCTTTGACATCATCCTTTAGGACCGAAGTCGCTTGGGTATCCACGAATCACGAGGGGAAAGAAATCCTTCCTTTAAGCGCTGCAGCTGTAAACGGCAGTCGAGCCAAGCCAGTTTCTTTGTCTGTCTCGGCGACCACGGTGCCGCGTTTTGGTTGTCTTTAACGCGCGAACAAACCCTTCGGAGCGGTGGATGGGGCTGTCTGTTCGCTCGCCTAGTTCACCACGAGCGAATGATGTTTCTGTAAATAATTAAATTTAAATTTATGTTTATGATTATCAACCACGCTTCGGTGTGGAAGATTCGTCCCCGACTGGAAGAGAACTCCGCTGAGGAGTGAAAAGACTTGAACGTTTCAGTCGTAAACAAAACGATGATGCACCTGAGCTGCGGTGTTGCCGGGCGGTGCAGGAGTAGAGAGCTTACAAAAATCCCTTGCTCCCTGTCTTGTGTCATTCGCTCACTCTTCCGCATTTACATTTTTTTTTTGAATTTTATGCAACATTCCATTCCGGGGCATATTTTGCCATTTATTGGCCCTTAGAAATCGCTTTTCCCCCCACCAAAAAAAGCTATTTTATTTACGACACCTACAGGAAGAACGCTGGTGCAGTTGCTTTAGGCACCACAGACATTTTGTTAAACGCACACCTTCGTCTATTCTTCCTTGCACTCTCGCTCTCTCTCTCTCTCTCTCCCTCTCGGAAAGGATATTAATTTTATAGAAATACATCATCTTAAAAATCCCTCAACCAGAGGGAAAGAATGGGCATCATCGAAACACGGGAGAGCGATTACCAGCGCAAGAATATAATGCCCGCTCAAGTTTGTTGGCGACCACTTCCTTCGTCTTGTGTAGGTTCTCTCCGAGGATCATTAAACCAGTAAAAGCCATATTTTTCGGAAACATTTTCCCCCCGGCTCTCCTCGTTTTGTCTAGCTCCCGGCTTTGGTGTGCTGGGAAAACGAGGTGTCATTACATGGTTTATTTTATGTTACACCGGTACCAGCACCATCGCGTCCAATCCCGTAAGACGCGTTTTAAGCCATCGCAGCGTTTTTGTTTTCCTCTCCATGAGGTAGGTGACATTTTAGGAAATAGGACAGCATAGAATTGAATTATTCAGCCACGCCGCTCGTGGTGGTGAAATTGTTTTACGCCTTAAAAAACCGTGCGCTGCTCGCGCTTGTTTCCTCTGTTTGCGATACGGGTGCCATTTTCGCGGCAAGGTTAATTGACGTTGGCTGCCTGGGCGGTAGGCTCGTTTGCACCTTCCGCTTCTTAGCCTCATGCCGATGGGTTCTTTGGAAGCAATTAAAATTTTTTACTACGATTACTTACCGGCTAACGAGGCTATGGATTTTACGCGATGCTGTGCCGCATGATTAGCCCGTAGAAGAATGCTTCTTTTTTTTCTCGCCCATAATTAACGCATTTCCCTTTTTCCCGTCAGTTGTTGCTGTGACAGCCGAATGTTCGTTTGTCGGCGGGGGAAATACTGTGACATTTCGCCATTGAAGTAATGGCGCGTTTGTCTCGAGTTTTGATGGACATTTTCGATGGTGCCAATCATATTTGCTCCTTGGTGAATATGTTTTTGTATCCCTCGGCTGGGTGGCAGAAGTAATCGTGTGCTTTACGCTTTATACATTTGCATTTTTATGTTTCTTTTAGGAGGCAAGAAGTTTGTCAAACAATTGGCCCCATTAGTCATGCGTGAAATAGGGATATGAATTTTTATTACGACTCGCTACCGTAATGCTGGTACGTGTATTTAATCTTTCTTTTTTGAAAAGTAATTCCTTCCTTAAAAATACACATTTCCAATTTAATTGCGATTGGCCAACCGTATAAAACGTACCGGAAATGGGCGATTCCTATTACGGGCCAGCCTTTGGCGGATTTCTCCATTCTCGATTTAATTATTTCATTAGCCTAATTAAATTGGTACCCCCTTCCGGGTGTTGCTAGAATTTGCCCACAATCCGACAATTCAATGGCGTGTTTGATTTCCCTTTCACTTTGGACACTTGCTTCATCTTCCGCACGTTTTTGTCCGCGTGCGTTACGGGACGGGACGGTATCGCAAAGAATTTCTCAAGTATTTGCACCATCCTCCGACTGCCAGTTCCATTTCTGGCAGCAAGCGACTACAACGGTCACGGTGTCTTTCTTTTCTCCAGAATCTCCGCTTTTTTCCCCCTGCTCGATCGAGGGTGCTCAAAAAATCAAAGAAAAATAGTCGTCTCACAAACAACAAACACAACCTGCTTTGCATATCTCTACTTTTGCTTCTTCTGAATCGCCACCGGGAAAGGTGTGCCCGCGCGCTGTCTGCTACGTGCGTGAAAGGCGACTTCGGGAGGGGTCGGAGAAAAGCATAGAAAAATACGTACCATTTTGGCCGGCGAGCGAACATTCCAATCTGTTCTGCACGCGCCTTGCATTCGTGGTGAAGGAATCTTCCGGAATCATTGAATTTCCGAACCTCAACTTCTTCTTTAACAACTCATTTTAACGCACGGGCGGAGGAACAGCCTGCCTAGTTTGGGGATGTATTATTTTTGTAAGTAAAACTTGGGCAAAGAAGAATTTTCGCTAGGGAATCTTTAGAGAAAAAAAACGATCCAAAAATTCCAACCCAAAAGACATCAAACAGTGGAGTGTGAGCATGCTTTTCTTCCCGCAGGTAAAAAAAAACAAACAGACGGTTGGCTAGCTTCTCACCGTGCCATTTCCGTTACCCTGCTACCCTCTTCTAGAAAGGAATTAGGTAGGATATGGCCTATGTCGCTGCTCGTTAGCTTCACCGACAGAGCAACATGTTCTCCAGCTAGCCCGGTACACGATGCGACCTTCTTCTCCCTTTTTAGAATCTTTACATCGGTTGAAGTCTTTTTTTTTCTTTCCCTATTCGGATCCTTCGCTCGAAAGATTGAACCCGCAATCGAGTATCGGTAAGTCGTTGCCCAAGATCGAACCATACCGTGTCTACTCTGCGCGGCTAAAGGTAACGTTCGTGTGTCTGTAAGATTCGTTGCGGGCAAGAAAATGGATGCTTATTGAATTTCCTCCACCGTTGAAGTGCAGCCGGAAGGAAGATATTCGTGACTGCGAGAGAAATTCCATTAATCACGCGCCAAGCTGTGGTGCACGTGTGGCCGCGAGGGGAGTTGCGCCATGTGGAAACCCCGGATTTCATTCAACAGTTCGCCGTTGTTTCAGGAATGGTTTGAAGTTGGTTGCATTTGTTTGTTTTCGTTTAGCAAAGCTATGAACAGATTGATCGGGTGATGTAGTTTTTTTTTGTTGCTAGGGCACAAAATAATTTTTTTTAAAAGAAACATGTATATTTACAAATTGCATACCTTCAGGCGCTAAATGTTATTTCATAATTAGTTTTAAACCTTCTGTTTTATACTAAAAAAAATCATACCTCATGCCTCTGGGGCACCATTAATCAGGAAAACGAAAATTCCCATGAAGTAATCTGTTTATTTCAACTCGCTCCCATTTATAATTTTTCCACATGTGCTTTTGGGCCGTTGGAAACTCGAATCGTGCTCAGATGGGCATAATTACTCTGAAGGGTAGCGATTCGTCGGCGCTCGTGAAAGTGTGAATGGGTGGGTTAAGGCGATAAAAATAAATGTTTGAAGTTAGTTTGACTATTTACTCGCCCGTATCATCTCCCCTTCCGTCCCACTGAGTGTGTATAGCTGCTGGAGCTTGTGTTAGACTGCTGTATTTCCTTTTGTTTTGCTTACACTCGCTTACGTATGTGTGTGTATGAAACATTTTCGACCACCGCTACCGATCGTTTATAACTCAAATTCGTAGGCGAACGAAGCAAGTTCGTCAGCATTATCCGGCCACTGACGTCGTGGTTTTTTGTGCCGTCTCATGCGTCTGCTGCAACGCTACCGCTCGCTCGTCTGTTTTGTTACGCCTCAGCGTTCTTTCGTGGGTTTAGCACCAGGATTGCGTCTGGATTTTGAAATGCTGATGTAATTTAGTTGTGGTTGCTGGCGTTCGTTGGGGAAAAAAAAGTAGCTTTACAGATTTCTTCCTCACAAGCGTAAAGGAATTGAAATAAATTGCTGGCTCGCGCTGTACAAAAGACGGCTGTGCAAGACGCTCGTTGGTTGGGCACATGTGTGCTGTTCTGTGGAATGTTGTGGATAATTGATTGCATTTGAAGGTTTAGTGCAATTAAGTTTCACAAACATTCCAAACGTTTAACAGTGATGAAAATCAATTTTCGGTTGAATATCAGATCCTAACTGATTCCAAAGAAAATATTCAACCAATAAAAATAATAATTTCTTTCTTACAAAGAGATTGAAATGTTCGAGTTGAATGTAAAAAAATCGTTTCTTCGACACAAACAATTTGCACCTCAGAAAACATATGAAACCACTCGCAACACGTCACAGAAAGTCAAACGAATATCCTTCCAATATTCCTTCTGTAGCTCTCCCTACCCTCATCCATCAACGACCGCCAGTGATGAAGTCGTTATCGCGAAACTTTTGATCAAATTACCGCTTCAACTTAAGTTGGCGTCACAGATTATGGCGGAGATATGGTGGGAGGGCCGAGGATCACTGCAGCGACCACAGACACGCCCGTCGCAAACATTGAAGTTGCTCGGTTAGTTGCGTTTTCCGCGGGGAAACTTTCAATTTTCCACCCACCTACCGTAGGGCCCACTCGGTCAGGTCTGTATGCGCGCAAAGTGGCATAAATATTGAATCGGTGCTAACGGTGAACAATTGGTGCTCGGTTGCACGTTTGTTTTGCGCCATTTTCTGTAGTGTTCCGTATTGTGTTGGTAGTGGTGCACAAAGTTTCTTTTATGACGGACTTCGTTTTTTTTTTGTCGGATTTTCACCACCATCGGCGCCGCAACCGGTAAAACGAACGCATTGTAACGGGGAGAAAAGTTGATTCAAACTGGAGCGCGATCGAGCAACAAATCCATCCGCGCTTGCATTCTATCGCCACACCGATATGAAACCGAGGGAAAGTTATTTCCCATTGTGTCGCATGCGGCCAGGAACTAGCCCATGGCGAAGGAAACTCCGTGCGGCAACTCGTTCTTTTATGCATATTTAACTCACACGAGACGCGTCGTCGGGCAAAAGACGCTTTCGGTGGGTGTTGAAGGAATGTACATTGCTGCGGTGAACGTAACCCGCGTAAATATTTTATTTAAAAAGTCAAGTAAAGTTCCTGAAACCTTTCCTGGCGAAGGTGTGCAATAGATCTGTGCTGAAGTTTTGATGGGCTTGTGGGTCCCAGGGCGAATAGTTGGTGATGATGAGTGACGGTTTCTGAATGGGGAATCGGCTTACACAAAAACACCAGTGGAAGGAAAACGATTTTTCTTCAAGATTTCATTCATTTTATAAACAAAAATGTTCAATTTTGTAATAGCATCCTCAGCAAAAAAGGTGAATTCATCAAAAACCAGTTTTAGCAAATAGAAAATAGATATTGCCCAGTAATGATAGTAAAAAATTTTCGGTAAGCATCAGGTGCTCCATTATTGTACATTGACATCTTATAAATTAACATCGGACACGAACAAAAGCGAAAGCAGGATACGTAGATTATTTGGGCAAATAAAAAAAATAAAGAAATTGTTTGAGCAATTATATACCAAGCGAAAAAAAAAATCGAAAAATTAAAATAGTATTCTGAACCTCATTTTTATTTTATTTGCGGTTGAGCCTTTGCAGAAAACTAAAGACAAACCCAAAAGTTCACAAATAATCGTTACAATTTAGCACATCCTTGAAACGCCCCGCAGCGATCATCGGTATCGTTTCACGGTTCGATCCTTCAAAATGGAAATTCGATAATGATCGAGTAAATTGAGACAAGATTTCCTTACCTTTCCGGTTCTGCAATGCAAGCACGCTGTTGGAGGATAAG
Source organism: Anopheles farauti No. 4 (assembly GCA_000956215.1). NCBI lineage: Eukaryota > Metazoa > Arthropoda > Insecta > Diptera > Culicidae > Anopheles > Anopheles farauti No. 4. The sequence goes on from JXWZ01003754.1 coordinate 6,102, forward strand.
AAAATTCACTCCCACCCCTTAGTCGCAATTTAACATACATGAGAACCGGGCTCGTGCAACATACCGTACGTCGTCGTCCCCTTCGTGTTGAGGCCTTGGATTCGCATGGCTTTTCCGCCAACACCGTGGCGCTGCAGCGCTACGGGTAAACATCTCGCATTACACATTCATGAGCTTCGTTTCTTGTTGGATTTTAAGAACCAGAAGAACCTTCCCCACCGAAGCGACCGATGAATGGAAAGAAAATACACCTTCCCCCGGATCGTGTGGGGGATTTGTTCTTTTGCGCTTCTTGTCTCGCGCTAGAAAGGCACTTCCGTCGTAGCGCGCCACCACTCGAAAGCACTCGGCAAGGGCGTTAGATTGGTGACGACAGTGTACGATTCGCAAATGAGAGTGGCACCTTTCAAGGGCGGCATGCGGGGGAATGAACCGCGTTCGCCTTTCGTGTCTCCACCTCCTCTGGAGAATGTGTTGGAGGACAATGCAAATACAAGAAACTTTAAGCCACACACTGATGGAAGGAATGGTAGCAGCAGCAGCAGCAACGGATGAACTTTACCGTCCCTTGGCGCGTGCAAACACCGAAAGTGAGTGGCTGGGCAGGTTGTGCCTCTGTCTGTTGGGTGGTAAAAAAAGAAAAAAAAGCGGGAGGCATAAATTTGCATAGCACAACAAAATCTTTTACCCTTCTCACTCAACCCCGATGTGTGTACGATGCGCAACAGTGTGCCGACGGGAAAACAGAAGGCGGTTTCTCGTACCACGAGCGCGTCGAAGAAGCGCATCTTTCGCATTTTCACGAGGGACACTGCTGCATCCACCTCGGCTCGGTTATGTTTTATTCATAAATCAATTTAAAGGTGTTGTTGCAACTTTGCTTCCTTCTCGGGGGGGAGGGAATAAAAGGTAGCACACGCTCGCACGGGTTATTGCCCCTCTATTGTCGTCCGTTCTTTCTTGGTTTGAAGTTACTGATGCGGTTTTTTTTCTATTTACTTCACACGAGAAAAAAATCCAGATGTAATTCGCGCCATTGTATAAAAGAATACACGAGCGTTCGAAATGGTCACAAGGCTTTCCTATCAACATTGCTAGTGAGTGACGGGAGGAGAGCACGAGATCAGGTCGACAGTAAAACGAAACGACCTGCAAATAGATATTCGGTACATCTTCCGGAAGAAAGCAAAAGTGCTAAGCACGGAAAGGGCACACCATGGAAAACGAAAAAAAAAACAGAATCCACTAAAACCCGAGCGCTGAATGTCTTTTCTTGACTTGTAAATATTGTTTTATGAGCGTACCACACTGTTAAAACAAGAAGGTCCTTTCTCGTGAAAATAAAGGTGAAGTTAACGACAGTTACAGCGAGCAGACACACACACACATGCATTCAGCCTAAACGTCCTGTCCTATCATCGGTTCTACCAAGGAAAGGATATTCAACCGTATGTCTGTGGAGTCCGTTTTTGCTCCGGATCGGAATTTTCGTTTAGCCGATTAAATATTCATGATCCCGTCTCTCCGCGATATGGTGTATCCCATTTTAAGGGAAAAGCATCAATTTGTAAGGCCACGTTTAGGAAGGGTTTATCCTTGGATTTAACATTTCACACGAGGAAAAAAAGAAAAGGTTAAAGAATAAAAAAAAATCGTTATCCGATGCCATCTCTTCACCCTTGGCTTTGGGAGAGGTGCCGTCGTTGAAGGTCGCTCGAGTGAATTTTGGGGTTTTATTTTCGACTGCAAATCGTCTGACTCCTTCTGGCCTCTTCTGGCTGGCTGACGGTCGAAATGAAGTGATCTAAATATTTGATATTGATTTCGGGAGCGTGCCACGTGTGTTGGCAATATACGTGCGGACCGAAAAACGATGCGACTGGCCATAACGGCTGTCCCGTAGTTGTTGCGCTTTTGCTCCGCCTTAATGGTGCAATTGAACCTGGTGCTTCACTCACGTCCCCGATGGCAGCTTGAAGTGGGATACGGTGGAATTCGATACCGCCATATTCCGATCACATTTTCCGAGCCGAAATCGTTTTCCATTTTTCAGACCACGGCAGTCATCAGTTGCGAGAGGGGTGTTTTTTTATGCCCTCTCGAACATTTTGCTTGATGATGTGTAGGATAAGTCTCGGCCAATAATGGAGACGCCCGGTGGCGCTTAAGTGGTTGATTGATTTTCCACCAGTTTAGCTGCGATGGGTGGTCCCCAATGGTGAGCATATCTTTTTTGAATGGATATTGAAGCTCAGGGTGCGTTTTTTTGTGAAAGTGTGATAAATATGCGTTAAAAATTCCCAAAACAATGTTGTTAAAAACTGTTAGATTCACGTAATCACGTAATGATTTATTTTATTAAAATACGCTTTGGCCATAGCATTTAATATTCAGAATAATTCATCTAATATGACTTAGAGCCATATTAACATGATCGGTTTGTCGCTTCATCTTGTATAGAGAGTTATTAAGTCAATTTCAAAATAATTGTAACAAAAATTATTTTTATATTTGCTTAGCACACATTTTATTCGAATCGTGGCGAGTGGTCTATCCTCCCATGGGACAAATGATTGTGCCAATATTTTTCATCAGCTTCTTATCCACCGCCACCAGCCAGCAAGCCAACGCAAAACCAGAACTAAAGTGAACAACAATACCGGAGCACGCCCTGGCGACGAAAATGATCTCGTTTATTTCCGATTGTCGTTTCCGGCGTTTCTCACATTTTCATTCACGCCGGGCAACACGAGCGCATTTCGGTAGCCGCCCTCCCCGGTTGGCCGCCATTCAGTTGTTCCGTATTGCTCCCCCGGGGTGACGCTAGGCCATGAAGATGGGCAGCAAACGAACCGATGATCGGAAACGGAAATTCATGAAGCGGCGAACGTTGCTATTCCGTTCTGATCTAGCTGCTGCCGGTTGGAAACGGAAGCACCGACAAGAACGTCGTGTCCTTCGAGGGAGTGAGCGAGGGGAGGGGAAATTTATTCACCGACAAATGCAAACAGAACAAACCATTCCGGCTGGCGGGCTATCGTTTGCCAAGGGAAGCCCAGAAGACACCTTTCCGAAGCGCGCACCCGTTTCGGCTGTGGTAATGTTGTCTGGTTGGTTCGGTACCTTCGGCCGAGCGACGACGAACCTTTCGCAACCCAATTCTTGCTTTCATTCCTAAATCCCAAGCGTATTTCAGCGAAGGGAAATCGACTATGAGTGAATACATTACCCTGCAAGCGTGAATCACACCATGCATTGTCCTCTATTGAGTTGGGTTTAGTCTAAACTGGAGGCTTCAAGGAAGTCTCTTGGTTTACTTCATGCATTCGTCTGTATGTATGCATGTAGTAATGAATTTCTCTAGCAGGCGTTGTTTGTCGAACCATTCCCTTATGGTTCGTCTACTGTATCTTACGAAACATGAAACGTTAGTTATTTTGTGGCAAACAACGATTCGATCGTATTTTCTGTCGGTTCCCGGGCGCTGATCTCGCAAAGATGTCACGTGCACGTCATTCCAAGCGCAGAAAGGAAATATCTTGACGTGCTGGTAAACAAACTGCCCCGGATAGTGCGCGGTAATAAAAACCGGAAAACAACTAACGCCGGACAACATACGTACAGGTAGCAGAGCAAACATTTTTATTGACGTCTGCCGTGTTTCGGCGGAATGTCGGTTAGGAAATGTAGCTTTCCGGCGCCTGTAAACAAAACGCAACACGCTCGATGGTGGAAGCTGATAGAAGACGTTTCATCGTATAATTGTTTGTAATACGTGTGTGTGTGTGTGTTTTTTTTCGGAACCAGTCTGCTGCATTTATTGCTAATAAAACGTTGCTGGCTCATTGCTCAACACAGTTAGGCAATCATAAAAACTATCCGGGTGGTTTATATTGGTGCATTTTGATGTGTTACTTTCGATCGTTACCATATTTTTTATTTATCAGTTTTAAAGTTCTAAAGTTTTAAACACACCAATTTCAAAACAAATTCACACAAAGCAGTGTTTGATTTATTATTTAAAACAAACTAAATATTGACAAAATCCATCAAAAAGGCTATAAATCCATGATGAAATAATGTTTTTTTTCGTTCACTGGAACTGGAAGTTTTGTGGAAGTTTTGTTTCATGTATTTGCAATGCATTTATAACACAATGAAAAGGATTTTTGCTTCATC
>JXWZ01003756.1:0-10397 GCA_000956215.1 Anopheles farauti No. 4
TTTTTGTGTGTGTGTGTGTGGTTATGGGGATGGGAAAAGAATTTATAGTTTGTCACGCGATGCAGAGACACTTGCACGCCAAACGGTAAGAAGTATCCGTACAGGCACCATCGGCAGTTCCTTCAACCATGTCACGGTAAGACCCTGGGCGCGATTAGATTGGCAGATCATGGTAGACACGGTCGTTTGATGTTAAAATCCGTGTCATTGACCGGTTGAGTGTTCGATGTAGCAGTATAACGCAGTAGTAGTAGACCCATACCGACAACTGCAGACAGATTGTGTTTTGTGTGTGCCAATCACGAACGTCAATCATCATACGATAAATCTTTCTTTTCCCGATAGATGGCTCCAGTGATAGCAGATGCTTAACACTACAGAAAACGAATTTTACAAACAAATAAAATACGCCAATCTTACAAAATTAAAACATTCGATATACTCGCGAAAAAATTAAACATCAATTCTCTTCAAAACTGGAATGGTGGTCTAATATAACATGCTTGGATTTAGTGGATATATTTAGTAGTAACTTAATCCGTAAAGATGTCCATGATGCTCTCAACAAAACATTTAAGAAAATAATGCGTAAAAGAATCAACAATATTCCAATAAACTGTGCAAACGGTTCCGCCGTCAAAGTCGATACACGACCGAGAGCATCAATCTCAAATAATATCGATGATCATACCGGTGTGTATATGTGAGTATGGGTCGAACACTAACATATACCATGCACGCTTAACGCCTGCTATGACGCACACGGTTTGCAAAAAGGATGGTGAAGGATCACAGCGTTTCATCCCCTACGCTTCATGTACCGGAAAAACACCCTGTGCGGTGCCACCAGAACCGTCAGCCAGCCTTCAAAAACCGGTCCCACATGTTGCGTGTCCTCCTGCCTTCCTCCACACACAGGAAAGCCGGCACCTCCGCTAATGCACGGTGTAGTACGCGCGCGACTGGTGGAAAATTGGACTATTTTTAGCCGGCCGAAAACACCAAACACCGAGTGCCGAGAGAAGAATGTGCCCGTGCCCTCCGTCTGACGTGCCGAAATGCGGAAAAGCTGGTGGTTGGGAAAATTCGATTTCCACGGGTGCGGAAAAGAGAACGCCAAAAACCGTTGGTGTTCTGGCGTATGTTTCTAAATGCGTCCATGTGTGTGTGTGCTCTGGTGATGAATTTTCACGCTCACACACAAACGCGCCCAGTTGAGAAGCGAAACAAGTGCAATATGCCGCGTTCACAACTCACCTATGGTTCGGGGGAGGGTTGAACACAACAGCTTAATGAAAGTCCGCACATATTTCAGCGCGGTGCAAACGTGCTGCATTCACATGTTTTGGGTGCAGCCAGGAATGCAGCGGAAGTTGCAGGCTGTGCGGGAACAGAGCGGAAACAACAACCAAAAGAAAAAAAACACGCAAGCAAACATGGGACTATAATTTGACGGTTCATAGCGCTCCACAAAAGCGCCCGCATGACGCGACAACGTTAAGGACGTCCACACAATAAACGTTTGTCTGTGGGGTGTTACTTTAATGGCTTCGATGAAATATAGGCAGATATATCGTGCGCGAATTATAACGATCGGTAAGGTGATCAAAAATGCTATCTATTTGGTATTGCACATGTATTTCTGTAACGCCGTGAGATATTGCGAACATTGCGACCACATTAATGTCATGCGAAGGAAAACATACAAGCAAGCGAGGCGGCGCTTGCGAATTTAATGCTTGCGACGTTGCCTGAAACGGGAAGTAGGAGACAATCCATAATATTTGTTCCCTATGTTGTCTGTCAATAGACACTCAGCATAGCTGAAATTCATACCAGGACTATGCAGAGCTTGTTTGCCGTCACCAAACAGGGTCATTTTGATGAGCGTTTTATTTATGACGGAGTTGTTTGGCTTCCTTCGCATTCCGTTCAATCACACTGGAATGTGCAATAAAGAATAGTAACCTAGAATGGTTCGAACAAAGGACCACTATTAAAACGCGCACTGTGCGCCCTGTCACAACCCAGTGCGAAAGTTATCTCAATAAGTTCTGAACCACTTCTGCCTTTATTGCGTGCTGGATGCAATAATGCTCCAAGCGAAAGAAACCATGAACCCAAACAGCCGTCATAAGCTGTCGGACAGTCCCTACGGTAAAAAAGGTCTCCTACGAGCACGAATGAAAATTGAAATTTACGTATCACAAAACGAGCAAGGATTTATGAAGTTGCGCAGCGTATGAAATTTGCATTCGAACCGCCGAGGCAGGTGCACCGTTTCAATGGAAAGCTAGTGTCTTCGAGGCGGAGATGATAAAAGAAGATGCAAGGGCTTTCGGTAAGTTTTTGAAAGAATTTGCCTTCAAGAAGGGCTCTATTTCACTGAGCATATCTGGCTAACGTAAGCCATGGCTCACCTGACTCTAGGATGGTTTTTGAAACGCTCACATGCACGCAGAGCATTTTGAGAATTCTGCTCAAAAAAAAATACTCATTAAAGAAATCATATTTCCCCATAAAGATATTTTTGTCCCATCCGCATCACATAACGATGTATTAAAACCTCGTTAATCTTTTCGTTCCGTACACAGCGCACCTAGAGGGATGAGATGAGCACAACGTTTGGGTAAGCTATGCATGAGATCGCACGCCCGACAACGCTAGGTGCGTTTTGACCCGGGGCAGGGCAGCAGTTCGTTTTAATTTATGTCGTCTCCGCTGGGGCACCGAAATGAGACATGTCAAAGTTAAACGTACTCGCATTATAACCGATCCCAACCCTGGGAGGTCCGGAACCCGTTGGGAGGAACTGAAACACAAGTTCCAACTGAGTTCGAAAGCTACCCACGCTAACAAGGAGCGACCGTCACCCGTACCGTCGCAGAAATTCGTTCGGTGAATTCTTCACTGTCGTCGTTACGTTTGCACTGCTGGAGCGTTCTAGCACCGACGAATAGACAAATCGGCCACGTCGCGAGTGGGAAGCTTAACTGCGAGAAAGAATGCAGAAAATTGTCCTCACAAACGTCTGGTGTGGAAAACGAATGGAACGCGAGCCAAAACTCCCGAACGAAGAAAGTGACGCGCGATGGTGATTCTCAAAACGTCTTGGATGTATTACAGCAGGAGCGGATAATTGGCATCCGGTTGTCAGGATCACGTGTGCAGCTTGCCGACAGCTGGAGGCAACGCTAAGCCACCCTTCCTTCGAACCAAGTTCTTCAGCAACCGGGACAAAGCGTCTTTCAACAATGTTCTTTATTAAACGCTGGAACGTACGGAACCCTTTTCTTCAATGGTAGCGGCACAAATCACCGTGGTTGGTTAGTATGGATCCTGGCGCGTTTATGTCAGTTCTTTCTACATCTGCTCAGTTCTTTCTGTAATCAAGCACTTGCAGAACTAGTGCTAAAACCTTACACTTTCCAGGAAAAAAAGGATTAAAACACTGGTAAAGAATAATCAATTTCATTAGAATACTCCGGACCTGTTACAATCTTCGTAACTAAGGCAACCAAAGCAATAGGAAAAGGAGTCGACCTTGTGCGAGAGCACTTTACCCCGCGATAATTAAAACTAATTTTCTACCCTCTGATGCTGAGCGACGTTCGTTACAATCATCGATGTGGTTGCCACTAGTTTCGGATGAATATCCTGAAGTCGCTAGTCTTCTATAACTGTTCCCAGACAACAGCAAGCAACTCCGAGAATAGCAAACGAGCACAATCTCCTGTCTGGCTTTGTTGCTGCTTCCTGCCCGATCCAATCAAGAAAAGAAACCATTGCCGTGTAACACTTCGCAAATAGAACGGTAAAGCTTGCTAGCAAAACAACGGAACAAATCCTTACGCCCGTGCGAAAGAAAACTGTTGAAATATGCAACACACACAAGGCGCAGTGTATTGTCGAAATTAAGCTTGAAGTAGGACCTCTGCATTGGAGTGGAGGGCGTGCTCTGGTAATAGTGTTGTTTCCGCGTAAAACCCATTAAGTTCCTAAAGGAGTTTCTTAAGCGAACCATTTCATCTCCGTTTCAACCGTACCGGGCGGAGTTGGGCGAGAAAAATGAAGATAATTTCATCAAACTCCCCATAGAGACACCGACGGCACGGTGCAGAAACTTTCCGTCGGTAGGTTATTTCTGGCTAGCTCGTTTTCACCGGCACCACTAGCTCGCCACGAGGACCTCGTCCTCCAGAACGATTGTATCCCGCGGGACACTATCCTTTCCGAGTTTTCTGCCCGAGCGAAAGTTTTCGTACAGGCTTGCATAACAATCAAAGGAAAAGCACAAAACACAATAAAATCAAGGATTTCACAGATTGGTTTCGTTTCGGGTGACGGTTGGGCCGGATGGGCATCCTTCGGTTCCCCGGTTCATTGTCATTAAACGTTTTTATTCTATCATTCGGTCGTGGAGGGATTCACCGGTGAAGAAAAGTTCACCATTGTCAGAGGATAAATCCCCACGGTCCGCCATGTTAACGTTGAGCAGGGAAACGCAATCGGTTGGAGGACGGAAAGGTCCATCGAGAGCTACTTTTTAACTTTGCCCAAACGTCGATAGAGTTTGAACTTTTCGGGAATGCGTATTCTTTCTCTCCTATCGTTATGTCCATAATGTAACGAAAGGATATACTTATATGATCCTCCCAAAGCTATCAGACAAGTGCTTAAACGGGGAGAAAGTTTGACTGTACGCTAGGTTCGTTCCAACAAGCGATCCTTAAAGCGGTTGTGACAATCGTTACACAACAGCTTTAAGTTGAAACTTGCGTTGTGTAACTCGCATCCTTGGAAAGTTTGTATTGCAAACGCGGGTCGCCATTGAAAGCGTCCAGACATAATCATATCGTGAAATGCTTGTACAGCTTGTCGCGTAGCTGTAATGGAAGTAATAATCTACCAGCAATTTTAATAATCTAATAACTTTCGTCATTGCCGTTGCCCTCCCCCAAAAACATAACATTGTCTAACGCTCGGCGCCTATCACCGGCGCGGAAAATATCATTAGCGTCTAATGAATTCTCTTTGCCATGATTAATGAAACAAGATTTTCTTCGGACGAACGCATCGCCACGAACGCGCGGCAAACGGCCTTTCTTCCATTCAATCACAAGCGTCCCCTCAGCGTCTCCATCAAATGGGAACAAATCATAAATTATGCTCCTCACTTCCAGCAACCTAACTGTCTTGTCCGTTTCTTTCTTTCCTCCGCCTCTGCCGGTCCGTCTTCCAGTTTCGACCAAAAGTAGGTTTTTCCGCCAGCGGAAGAAACAGCGGTCCAAAAAAGAAAAACAGATGACGAAGAGGAAAAATCTTTCCCAGTCGACGACATCACTCATGTCGCACCCTTTCAACCAGCCCAACCTTCTGGTCGGCATTAGTTTTGCAGGCAATTTTTGCCACCTCGTGCCGGGTCCCGAACCCAACCCATATTTTGGGCTGTTCCAACGACCGCTCCATCGTCCGCTGGTACCGCGCTGTCTGCTGTGCGTAAGTTGTTCGTGTGTGGGTGTGGGTGTAGCAAATCGCTCGTGTCGGGATATTTATGTCGAACACAAATTACGTCACACTGGCGACACGTGACCCACGGTGTCGTCCTTCAAGCGACGCGGTGTCAGCGACATGGGTCGTGAAAGTGTGGAAAACTGACACTTCAAGTGTTGCGCAACGTTTGTGAAATTGGGGGCATTACATCAAAATGGAGCGATCTAAGTTGGAAATTGAACGCAAAGTCAATTCTTGCTTAGCTCTTCGGGGTATTTTTACCAATTGTTGTACCGGTTACGCATCGCATTGTTTATCCTAAAAAAACGATCCTATCTTCTTGCCTTGGAACAATAAATGAATTTGGCATTATTGTTCAAATAAAACAACTTAAAAAGGAATATGTGACCAACTCCGACACCTGCTTTAAAACCGCTTATTCTTGAATGTAGAGACCGTGTTCCGGTAATTGGTACACATTTCATACTAATGATCAACAAACTCTCGAGATAGTTCCAACTTATTGTGAATTATTATGAACCGCTTACTTTGAAGTTAATTGAGTCTAAAACCGTTGATAGCTCCGTAGCAATTGAAATACTCAACAAAATTCTCAAGAAAAATTATACTGTGCACAAGCTCTCACTCTCGATTGCGCACCACAAAGCAAGTACTTCAGTGTGGCGTTTCAAAACGATAAATAAAAACACCGGGCGGCACAAATAGCGCGTACTTGGCTCGCAGACCTCCGCTTGGTCAACAGCAATGCGCAAGCCGCGATCAACGCAACGCGCGAAGAACTGACCATTCCCTCTTCGTGACGGGCGTCTTTGAGGCAAAAGTAACGATCATAACATTATGATTTATGAACAGACCAACGGAACAGACGCGTTTGACAAATCCGACCGTAAGCGCCCCCTCAGCAGTACCGCGTGGCAAGGAAAAAGCAAACGCAGAAGGTATATTTTCAACGAGAGACAGCGCTAGTGGCGCATTTTACTGACGATAGAAACATTTAGACGGTCCCGGAGATTGCCATCGGAAAATAATTATATCTACACTCGTATCCAGAATGTAAACAAAGCATTTTCTGCTGATCGCACTGACGTGCGGCGTTCGTCGTTGTGTGTGTGTGTGTGTGTGTTTTTTTTTTTTAAACGAAAAACAATATTGTACCATTCACTCGCAAGCTTGGGCAGGCAGTCACAAAGAAACTGTTTGTTGTCTTTCGCGAATCACACATGTATTTTGCCCCACCGGGAATAGGGAGGCTGCGGCGAACGGCTGCGCACACATTTCCACCGAAAACCGAGCGACCCAGCGACGGTAGATGATGTGTGCGGAATATGGAAATGATTTCGCCCGCCTCATAAACCTTCCGCCAAATTAATACTTTCCGATCGAAATGGCACAGTCGCGCGAAGACGCAATAAACTGGCCCAGCGCGATATATGCAAAATCGATTCCCCGCAAAACACTGGAAGCCAAATCCCGGTGGCGCGGTACTGCCACCCTCCCCAAAAGTCGGCAGGCGGGATTGATTTATGTAGCAGTCTGTGGATACGATTAGTCGCTGAGGCGATGTGGTTAGCCGCCGAACGCCCCATGAGCTCATCGGTGTGCAGCGTTTTAAAGATGGCCAAAATATGGCCGAGAGTGTTTGCAGCTGTTTCTCTAATTGCATCCCATATCGCATCGGTTTTATGGGTTTCGATGGGCAATGGGGGAGCTAGCACCACCGCTCTTTGCATGGTCAACTCGAGACATTTTATGACTTTTCCTTATGGCGAATTTCGAAAAGCGGAAAGCCTCAGTACCTCCGCCACCCCGCTACTAGAGAAGCGTCATTTTTGGGCAACTTCTTTTATGATGCATCGATGGAGCTGTTATTGGCGCATAAAGTACTGCCCGCTGCTGCTGCTGTCTGCGTTCGGGATCCACGCGACGGATGCCATTTGCATGCGTGGCTCCGCAACGCCGCACACAGAACACTTCCCGAAACAACCCCCCGACCAGAATGACTCATGGGCATATTTGACCGAACCACCACCAAGCTGGCGTTCAAACGACCCATAAACTAACCTAAGATTCGTGTTTTGGAGACGATTGGGATGATCGCACCGCCGTGTTGCCTCTAGGTTTGCCCCACAAACAAAATTGCCTCCAGCGCTGGAAACCGGAAAGCCCATTAGAAATCCGAACCTTCGGCGAGCAGCTTCCTGCGGGTCCACGCTGAAAATCGATCCTTTAGGGTGGAGGCGGTGGAATTTATCGTTTAGCAAGCTTAGGATGTTGCCCGTTTCACCCAACCGTGTAGGCAAATGTAAGCCGCTCTAAGTTCCGCTCCGATCGTAACCGGAGCCTGCGGGAAGTTTTCTTTTCATTTTTTTTTTTTGCTAGATGGTGCGCATGGGTTTGCATAAATCGATCCATCCTCCCGCGACTAATGCATCCCATTAGCGTGGGTGAACCGGGCAGCTAGTCGAAAAAGCCGTAGGTTTTAACATCCCAACATGGGGTGATGACCAAATAAGAGACTGTGTGCGCAAACAAACCAACAAAAAAAGTGCAAAAACGAAACTTCACAAGAAACATCATCCTCCCCGGACGATGCGCGCACACAAATCTCAACCCGCACCTCGGGTTGCCTCGAGGGGAAGCAGTGCAAATTTACATGCAGCAGCTTTTATGCGTTCGGGAAATCTATTCAATCGCGTGTTCAGGATCTTTAGGAGTTTTTTTTTACCGGATCGTAAAAACAAAAGACCGCTCGTTCGCGATGGTCACATTAGGCTAGAAAACCCGTAGGCAAATTGGAAGACTGCACACACTTTCAAACACACACACACACACACAGACACACAGACATACACACAAAGCCATACTCAGAAACTATACAGAAACGCTGATTTACATTTCCGAGCGATTCACGGTGTGGCCCTCTCGGAGGTCCACCGTTCTGGCAGCCACGGTGAAGGTTTTAATTATCAAACGTCAATAAATCAGTCGGTGGTAAAACAAAGACGTAATTTAGCACCGATCGCTTGGGTTGGGACGGTTGGCGTGGGGCAGACTGCGTGCGAGGTCGGTTGCTTCTTAATCGACTTCGAGGGTCTCTCGACGCCACCCGGCCACCAGATTTAGGCATAGGGGAGCTATCGCGATGATCGCGTGTCGCGCGCGTTTTGGCGTCCTGCTGGCGTCGTCGTTGACGTTGTCGTTCGCCCGACCCGACGAAACACGGCACGCGTGCGAATATTGGCCCCATCGGGGAGTCCGAAAAAAAAGGCTTCGAAATCTGCCGGGGGCCCACTAATAAATTCAGCGATGACCCATTCGGAGTTCTTTTTTCTCTCCCGAGTGTGCGTGAACGAACGACGCTGCAAACGGCAGAAGCGGTAGAGTTGATCGTTTATGTATTTAGGATTTAGAAGTCCGCAACCGTGTTTTAGACCGTGGAGGGAAAGCTAGCGTCTGTAGGAGTCACTCGTAGGTAAGTTCAGTGAACGCGTAAGACACTTTCCGCGAGCCACGTCAAGCTGCCAAACTCTCTGACACGGCCAAGGACCTAGACAATATGACCCATCATTATCGTCATCATCGTCGTTGTCGTCGTCATCTTGGCAAAGCTTTTCGAAACCACAATCTATAATTTCGCTCCCACGCCTCAGCCGGGGTGCGCCTCGATGGCTTTTGATGACCGATTTCGGCACACGACCGGCGTAGACGACGCGCATCAAGAAACAGCTTGCCCATCATGCGCTTCCATGTCGGAACACCGCACCGAAGGTCAGCAGGCTGTTGCCACAGCGCGCCGACCGGCCAGCAATTTGAGTCGAGCGATTGATGAAAATAAATAATAAATCGCTAAGATGAGATGAGTCGCACGGGGTAGGGCATGCGGCACATCTATGCGGGCACGGTCACGGCCCACGCGTTCGCGATCAAATTGCCACTGTCGCGCCAACGTCAGCTTCCTGCGCGTCCCGCACCGTCACCAGCACTAGCAATTGCATCATCCAGATGGTGGTCAAACGCCATGACGACGACGGCGGCCATCATCATCATCAGCATCAGAGCAAGATGATAGGTGGAACTGAGTGAACTGAGCACGAAACGATATGCACAACCCACTGCTGCCCGTGATTTACCTCTTGCCAATGGCTGCCCGGCCAAGCTTTGGTTGTTTGATTCGAAAAACATGCCGATCGACACATGCCGCACCGCACACTGGAGGCTTGAGTCATCGGGCTCAAAATAAACGAACCATCCCGACCGAAACCGGGAAACGATTGATGTTCGCTAAGGGATTAAAGCGCTGTGGTTTCACGTGTTTGTACAATATCTTCACTTTGATCCGCCGAATCGAACTACACCGAGGTGCACAATATTGGCTGATCTTGCGGGGATCGTCACGCCTTTGGTGAATTCATTCGCGCGCGGAAAGGTGAAGAAATAACAACGGACTAGATTGTGCTAAACCTAGCGCATCAAGAAGGAAGGTGACTTTGAGCATGATAGCGTCAGCGATAAAGTATGAGTTCTAGGAAAAAACTGAAAACATATGCTTCAAAAATATATGCACAGCTGTTATCAGCAGCAGCAGCGTACTATTTGTACGATGCCTTAATGATAGCGTACTACTTGTGCTATCAATAAGACACCGTCAAATAGATGAGAAATTTAGTCACGAAGTGCTTAGGCATACAGCGAACTGCATGCGATGTTCAAAATGTATGTATGTTGTGTAATGTGCTTAATATATTTAATATAAGAAATTAAAAAAGAGGGAAATCCTCAGTCATACGATCGCACATCGTAGACATAAATGAAGGAATCTTATTTTTTATCATTTATTAATATTATTATACAACTTAATTTGATGTTAACTACTGCAAAAACTG
>JXWZ01003758.1:0-11754 GCA_000956215.1 Anopheles farauti No. 4
GTCGATCTTTATGGAGGCAACACTCGTATCGAAAGCACTTGACGCTTCGGTGGTTGGGTAAATCAAATCAAACAGGAACGAAATAGGGTCTCGTACTTCCTGGAACGAAACACTAAACTACCACAAGCAATAGTTGTTGTTTTTTTTTTTTCGCTAGTGCTGTCACTTTTTCACTGCGTCACAGGCGCACAGAAATCATCCAAGTAGACTGTCCCTGTTTCAAGAAATGTAACGGCAGCAGGAGCAGCAGGAATTTGTAGTTCATCACAAATTGAACTTCCAGCGCAGAAATGGTACATGGAAACCGTTTTATGTTCTCGTTCCCGGAACGAAGACCGGCATCAAAACAGGCATCTTCTACTTCCAGTGAACCATTTCCATTTGGTCCTTCGAACCGGAGCGGCTGCAATTCGAGCGCTCCGCCGGAGGTGTTGGTCGTGTCAACAACGTTGGTGAGTAAAAGTAAGTACCATAAATAGTGCATTATTTGTATATTTGTTCGTTTTATTTCACTTACAATCGAATTATTCAAACAAAAACATTGAATGACTTGCCCTGATGGAGTGATGACTAATCCGTTATGGTTGTATAAATCATCCATTAACATTATGATCGTTACGTGACACAAAGAGGAAGATTTAAATAAAATATAAAATCATGGGATTATTACTGTAAATATTAGAAAACTCTGGCAAATTTCTTTGCTTACCCCAGAAAACACGTTCGAATTCGAGGAAGATTGACATTCCTACAAACTTAAAGGGGATTGTCTGCTAGCTACACCAAAACGTGGAGGAATGCCTAATCTCGGTCGGAATTTTCCCAACCGAGCAACTTCGTCGTATCTACGGTTTTAAAAGCGTAAAAATGCCGCATACCAACGCAGCAAACATAGCAAAGCGGGCAGACCGAAAGGCTCTACCCGGGGGCCTATCAATCATGCATAATCTAATTAAAAATTACAAACAAAAACCACCAATCCCCGGTACATTCTACGGAAAACGCGAGCGCTCGCGCGCGCTATGAGCAGCCCTTCAAAGGAACCAGAGAGCAAAAAAAAACTCGTTAATTCCTTAGCCCACGTAAGGCCTCACTCGGTTCACAGGCGCGAACGTAAAGGTGCGTTAACGCACGAGCACTCGTACTCGTCGCTATGGCTCGACTTGGCACCAAACGGTCCGATTATCGTCCAGCACTTCCGGCACCCCAAGCGCCCTTTTTACCAGGGGGAAAGGAAACAAGACACCCGTCCGGAAGTGCAATCAAGCGTTCCCCATTAGCCAACGCAGGGAATCGTTTACCTTAGCGTTGATCCACGCGACGACCGTCCGACAGGGGCAATATCTCCGTCCGTCGTAATCGCACACCGGGCCCGGGTCCCGGGCAGAGGGTGAACAAAACCCCCGGAACCGAACGCAAGACAGGGCGGATAATTTGCGGCGGTTGCAAACGTACGCGCGCATTCGGTTGCCCTCACCGGGCTTCAGCTTTTGCCGTCCCGAGGCTAATCGATAGTCGGACGTAGCAAACGTTCCAACGCGTGTGTTTGAACAGCTTTGTACGCAAATTGCATCTGCCCTGTTGGGCGAGCGAGCAGGGAAACGTTAAAAATAACAAAATCCTTATTTTGCTCGGCACGAACCGGGCCCGAAACGGGCGTGCTATCGAGCGATAGTTGAAGCGTGTGTCAGGCAATCGATTTATCATCAAATTGATAAGCGGCCCTCACAGATTAAAATGGATTGCAGTGGAAAATTCTTATCACGCAGCCATAAACGCCCCAGGCCACTGTGTAGTATCAATAATAGCATAATGCATCACGGGCACGATAAAAGCGGTGCCACTCCGCGCTGGAAGCCGTATCCCGCATAAGTGCGCTGTTGTCTAAACCCAGGCGGAACAGCATTTCACTCAAACCACACCGAACCCTCCGGATTCCCCGTGGCTTTTCTATGCGGGGAAAAATTAGAGAAGAAAGCGAGAGCGAAAGAAAAAAAAACATTAAACCAAAACTACAAACACAGCCCCGCAGCACACGAGAGCTCGATAAGCGGAATCCATGGGATGACGAATGGAAGGAACAACAACAAACCATCGAAGCGAACGACGATCGTACCCCTCCTCGTAATCGGAATGCAATTGACTGATGCACCGCTATCGCCC
The DNA here is from genome assembly GCA_000956215.1 of Anopheles farauti No. 4. Classification (NCBI taxonomy): domain Eukaryota; kingdom Metazoa; phylum Arthropoda; class Insecta; order Diptera; family Culicidae; genus Anopheles; species Anopheles farauti No. 4. Next base: position 2,164 of record JXWZ01003758.1, read on the forward strand.
GATGTGCATCCCGTGAAGAATTGCACAGCTGACGCAGCGGGTCTACATGGCAGGAGAATGACGCACACAAACAAATATGCTATCCTTGCCCAGATCATAGCACGGAGAGAAAGGATATGTGTTGCAAACAGCGTTGAAAAAATTCCTTTCCTTCATCGACATTTTTCAGCGTTTTTTTTTTGTGTGCGCGATTGAATAAAATGCATACCCACGAATTATAAAAAAAAATATTTTTTTAAAGTTTTACTTTTGTTTCTTTTTCAAGTTAAGCTACTGGAAAGCCTTTATACACATTACATTATTTTTGGAAAATAAAACATAATTTTTACAAATGTTATAAATGTCCAGAACGTAGTCGGAAATGTATTTTAATCAGCTCAATTGATTCTTTTTATTGCCAAACTCGTAAAAAGCATTGTAGAATCTTGTTGATGGGTTCTCAACATGAAAAGATAAACATGTATTTGAAAACAGTGTACTCTGATCGTCAAAATTAATCAGCAATTACGAATTTAATTATTCGTTTAAAGTTGATTCTATAATTTAAAAAAAATTTATCGATACCGAATGGAGTGTTTCTCATAACTTTAAAAATAACACTCAATTTGATACGTCACCGGCATCAGCTACAATGCTTCACCCTAATCGTTTCAACCTTGAACGTATCACCGACTGAAAAATGAGGACGAGAAACAGAGAGACAAATCAAATGAACACGGCGTCCGCACACGCAACGCATCCGTTCCGAATTTCGAATGCGACCATTTTTCACCATTTTCTTGCACTCAACGTTCCCTGCGCACAGCTGCGCGCCGGGCTGAAGGAAGGGAACCCACCGCACACCCTTATCCTTCGCGCGGATGGATAGCCAGACAGCTATCCGATCCGAAACAGCTGCTACATGGCGGCGCTATTATTCAGTGGGATCGGGATCATCCGGCGTACGACGTTGCACAAGGCAAAGAAGCAAGCGAACGGAGAAGGAAAGGACCACAAACTCGCGTTCGCGTTTTGTTCAAGAGACTTCAGAGTTTTTTTCCTTCCTCCGGCCAAGGGTGTGATAATGAGTTTATTGTTGGTCGATCGAAGCGATACGGATACTGCCAACGGGGAAAATGTGCAGACGAACGCAGTAAAAAAATAAAACTTCTCCACAAACTTCCCACAAAAAAGCTCACGTTATTCGATTGTTTCGGTGTCAAAAATTATCTCCTCCTAGCCTCGAGCAGATCTCACAGAGACGAGTGGAAAGGGAGTTGCTCCATTTTCCCACCACTAAAGGAAAATCTTTTCCGAAACTTTAGGAAACCACCGTGCAAACGAACTGAAAATTCGAGTTGAAATGGAACGATCCGGCCATTTCCATCGTTAAATTACAGCATCTTAACCAGGGCATGAAACTTGCAAGTTTCAAAGTTATCTGGCCGGAAAGGATACGCTTGCAAGCGAAAGAAAAATCCTCTTCAAAGTTTTGGTCATCAGGTTCGGTTCAGGAATCTCATCCCACGACGCAAAGCTGGAACTTTAATTTTGTGATAAAAATGGCACCCCTTTCATTTGGAGCTCTCAACGCAAGCACACAAATCGCCCGGGTTTTGCACAAACCGGGGGAGACAAAATATTGAAAAGAAAACCCCCTGTTGTCTATGACCCAGTAAAGTGAAAACCAACAAAAAAAACGGCATTTTCTGTTCTGGCACGCAGCACCGCACCGAAACGGAAACTCCAATGGCAGCAAAGGGGGCGAAAAAGTATCCTTCTGTGCCGGGGCACGTTTGCGTAGTAAGAAATTGAATTTTGAATTTTTAATTCTCTTCTCTTTGGACTAGCTGCCGGTCCCCGCCCAATCGTCACCGTCGTCGTCGTCGTCGCGGTGTGCTTCATTTGACAAACGAGTGTGCCGTGTGGAGCAACTTTTGCCGACGAAATGCTTTTTTAAAAATTTTATCCTTTATTTTGCCATTTTTTTTTTCGCTTTCGCTCTTTTGTACACAGACTGGTTTTTTTACTTGCTCACCAAGCTCCGGGACAAACCCTTCCGGTGTGGATGGACGTTGCAGGATGGAAGCGAAAAAAACCGGAAGCCGACCGTCGTCGCGAATGGGCGCGAAACGGGGTTGCAACACCGGGCCACTAATAGACGAACTTCTCTTGCGTCGGTTTTAATTCGAAACGGTTGGCGCAAAAACGATAAATGAATGCTTTCACAGCGGAAGGCGAGGTCACCGCACCAGAAGCCTTACTCCTGTGCGGGCGTTGTGGAGTTCGTTCTCAAAAAACCGGGACAAACGAGTCTGGATTTTGGGCGATTAAAGTGCTTCTTCGCGGCGCGGAAATCGAACAATTTGGAGTTGAAAATGGGTTGAAAATTTGCGTTTGGAGATTTTAAAGAGCACTAGCTCGCCGCCAGCATAAAGACAACGCCTGAGTGGGAAGTCACCAGCCGGAAGTCACCGGAACACCGGTCGAAGCGACAACAAAAAAAGCAACATGCTAAGCATCCTTCCGCACACAGGGCCAGCAAAAAAATACCTTGCCGATGACTAATGATGGCGAGTTGTTTTGCGAGGGACAGAACGACCGAACGAGCTCAGCGAACAATCCATCTCCCTCGCTGTGATCTTTAACACACGCCAACGTTTGCTGTCGTTCTCGAAGAACATCGTCCTCTATGGAGCCAAGGAATTAAAGACGGATTTCAAGAAGCTGGCAGCTCTCTGTGCCATATGTCTGCAGTTCCGGTTTGCAGAGTCTTCTATGTGGGGAGTTGGGGGAGACAAAATAGAAAAAGATCTCGTTACATCCGTGAGCCTGCTTCCAATGGCCAGAACGCTGCGGTAAGCGCAAGTATCCTCCAACGGAGAGAGGAGGTGCGCGGTTGCAGATAAAAATAAAAAAAACTCACACACAAAAACGACCATGGAGCACAGAGCAGACCCGCTGCACCTTTGCCTTGCTGGATGCGCTTGCTGCAGCATGACCCTGCTGCAAGTCATGCCCCGGGGAGAACATCCGGGAGAACCATATGTGTTGGTGCTGATTGAAAGCAAACAAAGCAGATTTTGCCTTCACTCGCCCAGACAAGGTTCCCTGCTTGCAAAGCGATCAACATGCTTCACTCCTCTCGAACAAAGAGATCAAGATAAAGAACGGCTGTGGTCTTGGTGGTGACGGTGGTGGTTCTCGTATTATCGGTCCCGGGAACGTTCGTGTAGGCTATTTGTTTGCCTACGTTTGCTGCTGTCCTCCTGGTGAAACGAAATTCATTATCAAGACAATCAGGCACATGTACACACAAACACATTCAACGCGGCCGTCGGAAGCATCGCCAGAAGATTGCTTATCTCCGGTAACGTGAGAAATGGCATGTGTTGAATGTATACAGGCATGTTATCTTTTTCCACTCCGTACTGAGTGACAGCAAACGACACTATTAAAAGCCTAATCAAAATACACACCCACCCACACGTTCACCCGGGGCCAGCTCTCATCAAAGGACTTTATCCTTAATTTTATTTCCAATTCGACACGACCCAACACCCGATGGCTGTATTATGGCGCCGTGGGTGCTGCGACATTCGACACCTTCTTGTCGTGTCTCTTAAGAAACTGCTACACCCCTACATCCAATGGGGGAGAGGGGACACCAATTTCGGGGTTGTCATATTGAAAGCGGGCGGAAATCGACCGAACGATGACAGTGATTTCCTTTTTATGCCCACCGTGCAAATGGGTCAACCCTCATTAAACGCCAACGGTCGGTTCGGTCGACCGGCACACTATCTTGTTTGAAAAGTGAACACTACCGATGTATCGAGGCAGGAAAATTAATCTTAAAACCCTGTGGTAGTGGGTAGGTAATTTGGGCCCTGGTGGGCAGTGATGTATGTAGGAAAAATGTCCTATCATTTTGAGAAAAGCTAAATATCGATAGATATTTGAATAAAATTTGCAAGTTAGATCCTCAACAAACAATTTTTTCGAGGTTCGCATCCAAATGTTTGTTAAACTAAATTAAACTGTTAAATTAAAACTATCAACTTCTTCCAATTTTACCACCTTCATTTTTTTACATCACAGAGATTAGGGACAATAAAAAAATGTTGTGAGAAAAACATATAAAAAATACGAGACAGTTTGCTTTCCACTCCCCCGGTACAACACTGCGCCTAGGCGCCTTTTACAAGCAAGATTTGGGGCAAGCCCTTTGATAAGCTTCATTAAGCGCCCGAAAGTATCGACCGATAGTGTGGAGAGTTTTTTTGAGAAAATGGTGGTAAGACATGAGGCGCGGTCGGAAAATCAGTACCCTTTTTAAACGGCTCGTTGGGTGGTCACCATACCGAGCAATCCCATCGTATCAAGATCAGACAGTTCGGCTGAAATATATCGCCTCATGAGCTCCTTGAGAGATTACATATCGGTTTTTAAGCACACACACACACACACACACACACACACACAGCGCCATTGTTTTTCCGCTGTCGGTAGCGATTGAGCATTAAAATAAAGTATTATTGAAACGGTTGCTTTTTCACTCTTCTCCCCCACAAAGACGCCCTTAACCAAAATGCCATCGTTCTTCGGCGGGACGCAACATAAAATGCCAAAAAACCTTGTTCGGCAACCGGATCCTTTTTCGAATCCACCGGGATTGTTGTCCTCAACGTTGCCGTCGTCGTCGTCGTCATCGTCTGCCATAAAATGGTTTCGCTCGATTAAGAATCTCGTTAATGGATTGCTTTCGAGAATAAAAATGATTAACTACCGCCAATAAACCGTACCCACTCAGGAAAGCGAGTGCTCGGCCACAGAAGCCTTCGCCGCTTTCGAAACTAAATCGCAGTAGTGGGTATACACAAAAACATATACTTCCTTTCGGAGTGGAAAAAAAACCGGTGGCAGACGAATTTGATCGAGCACAAACGGAACGAAACAACGAACTCCCATCAACAATCGTAACGCAGCCAAAGAAAAAAAACGTATTTCGGATCAAAACACACCTCGACACGCGCAACCTTTGCTGTCGTTCGCGAAAAGGATCCATCGACGCGACGGTGAACGGTGGGAGGGGAAAACCCTGCGCCGCAAATGAATCAGCAAATCGAAGCATAAATAAAATTTATTTACGACAACAACAAATTGCTTGCTTATTTTTGGGCAGAGCGAACAAACTAAAAAAAAAAAGATACCTCATGAAAAACTAAACCCGTTCCGGTGGGTTCGGTGCGAGATGTGCAACAGACAACACTTGCCGGACAGGTTTTCTTGGTGCCGGTGTTTCATTCACCGAACAGGACACAAGTTTTCAACGAGTTCGACCTCCCGCTTTGTACAGCCCTGAAGAGATGCGAAGAGGTCACGTTCTGTTCATGCATAAATTCGGCGCACATACAGGGTCCGGCCGAGTGAAAAAAGGGACACTCCACCAGAACACTACTAACCGTGGGGCAACCACAAGGAACCACAACACCGAGGACAACGAACTCCTTCTCCATGCACCTCCCGAGCGAGGGAAAACAAATAGCTACGAGTGTGTATATGGGTGTGTGTGTCAGGAAAAGGTTTCACTTTCCAGTTTGTCGGGCTCTCCATCTCGGAATCAGCATTTCAATAGTCACTGATTTTGGGTTTCGTCGTTTCCCAAGGACTCGGCAAGGACCTCCGAGCAAAAAATAAAAACACAAACATACACCACACGAAGATGCTCCGGAGTCCGAGAGTATGGGATTTAATTTATTACCCTCGAATAGTTCGTGATTTTGCCATAGATCACGGACGAGCTGCTTTTGCACACACATACACCCATGCCCTCGATGAGGAAGCAACCGAGGCTGACTTTTACCGGGTACGTCCGAGCACGTGAAGTCGTTCCAAACGAACGACGCCGACGACGACGGCGCAGGCTTTGGCAAACATAAACACACCCCGGAGAGAAGCACACGCGGCCGGACACGCCGGTGACTAATGGCATTCATGCATGAAGTGAGGTTGGAACGGTGGTGAAAATCGATCCTTTCCATCCCACACGTGGACGGTTTCATGCCGCCACAGAAACAGCTCCCAACCGATAGCACCGAGTGCCTATCATTTGCGCTTTAACCGATCGAACTACACCCCAGTTTGTTTGGCGATAGCGTCACAGGGAATGGGGAAACCAATTTCCGCCCCGGGTCCGGGCTTCGTGTTCGATACACATGCCCGTGTCGTGCGCAACAATTCGAACGATTTGTTTTCCTCTTCCGTTTCGGGTGGCGAGGGAAGGCGCAATCCGAACGAACTTACAATTGACTATTATAGTTTCCTTTTATGAATTCTTTTTTCCTTTTTTTTTTTTTTGTTACTCAAAACCAAACGTTTCTTCTCGCAAGGGACGAGGCGGGCTTTGCTTCTATCATTCATCCTGTTGCTGCCGCACAACAACGCGATCGCGTGTGGAAAAGGAAGCACAGTCCATAAAACGTCATGCTGCTTTATGAGACCCGGGTTTTGGCTCCACCACCGACCGACGGGTTTGCCTTTTGTTGCCGTGGCTTCCTCCGTCCTCCCAGTCGCATCGCAAAACACTTAAATGGATAAAAATGGATCATACAACAGCAGGTTAATGGTTGATTCACCGGCTGCCTCCAGTGTTCGGATGGAGCGGGGCTAACTGGTTTTGGTGTCGAGCAGCAATTTTTCCTTTTAAAACGAATATGTCGTCACTCGTACGAACGAGCAGGCCGCGCCACTTGCTCAAGAACTCCCGTGCTGCTCGAAGGTGAAAAGCAGCACGATTTGTCGTTTCCGTGAGGCAAAACCACGCGACCCCACGGCACGAGACCGACCCAAAGCCTTGTGGTAAGACATTTTACGATGCTCGCTAAGGTGGGCGGCGGCGGCGGCGGGCGCAGGGTGCAACCGGAAGGGACAGTACTCTAGTTTTATGAATCATGACGGGGTGGGGGAGGAAAGAAACGCCAACCCGCTCCCATGGTACGCGCACGCACGCATCCGGCCCGATCAATCGTTTCATTACGTTCCAAGAAAAATGCGTCAATCACACCACCCGGGGCGGGCTTTGGGGCTTTCAAGCTATCTTTAGCGCTTGTCATAGCGGTTTGTGTTTATGTTTAGCGCGAAGGTACAGCCAACCGTCACCCTCACACCCGCCTTTGTGCTGGAGTATTTTGCATACGCTATATTTACAGTGTACAGGTCCGCCACCCCTTCAGTTGTGCGATGTTTATGTTTATTCTACTGAGGCAATGTTTTATTATTCCAGCGCACCCGAATAGCACCCAATACACCACAAACGAAACAGATCGAGCGAACACATCACCGACGGAATGTTGTCGTTCGGTGAATCAATTATGGTGATTCAAAGCTCATTACTTTCCACGGGAATACAAATATTCGATCGGCGCGGGTGCGAGATGTTTTCTAGATGACTAATTGTAGAACAAAGCCACCTCACCCGTGCGGCCCACGGGTGAGGTCTTTAGTCGGCTAGTGCGACAAAGTAATCCTCAATTCCAGCACTTCCAGCTACTACTTATCGCTGTCGCTGACTGCGTCAACCGATAAGCTAAACCATTACCCTCACTGCCATGTCTTTTGCAATGCTATTTGCTTTGAGCTCTAGGCACTTTTTCCCTTTCTGTGGCTTAATAAGCGCCTGCACCATCCACCATGCAAAGGTGGAAAGAATGTTTCAGTTCAAAGCTGCTATATTTTAATGTTAACAAATTACTTTTCAGCAGAAATGCCCAAACTTAAACCAAAGACAAAAATAAAACAAAATTTAGTTGTACAACACGACGATGTACAATTAAAAAAAAGCTGACGAAATGTTTATCGTTGAGTTTTTACAAGCCATGACTCTAGTAAAATGCTCACAATACATTGGTATTTGATACATTAATTACATTTCTAGCTTGACGTTGCTATTAAAAGGTCACTTGACATAGTCCTTCAAATATTTGTTGCATCTTATCAGTAATATCTGGCAAATCAAAGCTCCGAAAAAATAGTTTTCCACAACCCTGCCTCACCACCGATTCCAAAGCGTATACATTGTTCCGCTGTAGTGCAATCATCAATTTTTAATGCAATTACAACCCTCCATTAGACGGCTTGATGCTAAAGCGAACTCCAGAAGCGTTGGTGCAAGCTCGTGTTTTTTACTCCGGTTGCAGAAAACTCGCACTGTGCGCATTTGGAGCAGCATTTTTGCACCGGATGCTTCCATGCTGCAACTCAGCAGCAAACTGCAACATTTCCATCCCATCCGGAATGTGCCCGATGCACATAGTGCTATCGTGTTGCCGCTTCAATAACAGCACCAGAAGCAGCACAATGCAATTCGATCGCAAGAAAGAAAGAAGGTAAAAATAGCTATCACAGCCGGGTGAAGCGGAGGGGCGGAGGGGAGATTGCGGTTGAGCGCAAGATTGCGCTTGGTCTGGGTCTGTGTTTGCCGCCTTTTATGGAGGCAACGTTGCGGGTCGCGTTGCACCGCGCGGCTCGAAAGTCAACATCGACTGCGGAGTAATATACTCGCGGAGTCTGTGTGTGAAGGCTGCTCCCGGGCCGAACCGTATCGAGCGGGTTGTTTGCCTCCCGTCTGTTTACAAACACCCGCGAGAACCAGAATGCATTATGCATCGCCAACGAACGGATGCTGAAGATGCTACCGGCAGCAACCTACAACGAACCGAACGAAAATAAGGTAATAATAACGCACAGTCCGTCCGTTTCGGGCACATACCGAGCGAGCTCCAGCCAGCCCACGCATACAGAGACACGATCGCGGACGTACACACCAACGCAAACGCACCGTAAATAGGGCCCGCTCGAACGGCAAAGAACCTGTTCCAGTACGGCCCCACTAGCTTCACTTCGAACCATTCAAACCATCTAGGGAAGAGGTCATATTTATGGAGACGCAGCAAAACGACGAAGCTACAACGCGCTCGAAAGCAACCAACCGACGTACGAAATGGCCGTTGCTGACACAGCGAAACGACGACGCTAGTGAGAACGCGATGAGAAGCAGCTAACCACTAATGATGGTGAACGACGCTCTGACGTTCACCGCTTCTCATCGCGTACCGATCGTTCGTTTGTTGTTGTTTGATGCGGGGATCCAGCGCGTGCTGGGATGCTGGAATCGATCGAAGCACGTACACAAGCGTACGATCGCGCTGAACGTATGCGTTGGGCACGGCGTACAAGCGTCGGTGAACAAAACGTGAGCGGCTCGATACGCAACGATCGGGGAACACAAACACAGGCGCAAAGGGAAGGTAACGAATACAAAATCCACTTACAATACATTCTACACTAATTAATAGCCCAATCCGATGGCACGGCCAATTGACCTACTCACCTTGCGCCGTTGTGTGGTGGCAGTCGAAGCGAGCGCAAACAATTGCTTGCAAACTCCACCGCTTCACTGTGTGAGTTGCAGGTGCCTTTTTTTAATCGCAGCAAGCCGCACCACACTGAAACACTTCGCGAATTTCGTACTTCGTTTGCGAAATCTCTGCCGTAATGAATTTTTATAACGATCTTCTCTTTCTCTCTCTCTCTCTCTCTCTCTCTCTCTCT
>JXWZ01003759.1:0-10378 GCA_000956215.1 Anopheles farauti No. 4
ATGCAAAGGATTGCGACGAGGCAAGTCAGCATCCACACAAAAAAAGTGTTTCAAAGCACCATAGAGAGACGTGTAGATGGTCGAAAAGCAAAACATTAAAAAAACAGAAGCAAGGTTGATGGAGGATGAAAACACGTGCGCCAAAGTGGTCTAGGAGGAACACCGATTGAGGTGACAAAACGATGCATCCATCCAACAGAGACGCATACGCACGCCCGGCTACACGCAATGTGCAAGAAAAATTTGGTTGTTGCCGAAACACGCACCAGCGGTGGGTTGTTGGGTTGCGAAAACGCTGTACCTCATCTTCGCTTTTACATGGGGCGAAGCAATAGAGAGAAGATTGTTCGGTTGTGGTTTGTGAATGAGTGTTTTTTTTTGTGTGCTTCCTTTCTTCTATTTACCCCACACTGTCGTGAGTGAGATGTAAAATACTTTTGAAAACGACGAAACACCCAATTGCGATGACAATAAAACATTGATCGGACAGCGTGACGATCGCTGGCGCACTTATTTTGTTTTTTTTTTTTTTTGTTAGTGCGCCAATCATAAGTGCATTGTGTCTTCGACGACCACGTGTGGTGGCCAACACCTTTGCCTAACGCGCGTAATACGCACAGAGACACGCACTGCACGCATTGCAACATCAGACGTGATCGTCGAAGTTGATGGGAGCTTTGTGTGTTTGCTGCTTCGGTTTTACTTTTCGGTGTGTTGTTGTTGCTTGGGTTGTTGCTTATTTCCACCGAACCAGGTGGCGTTAATGTCAAAAATGAGCAGCCCTCCCAACATCTTTCTCCATGCCCCCACCACCACCACCACCATCATTCAGGAGTAGTGACAAATGCACGTTCCTAATTTGGCTAAATGAATCAGTTGGTTTTTTGTGCTTCGTGTTTCTTCGCTTTCGAAATTTTGGTCCGACCGGCTGCGATGAGCGTAAAAGATTGCATATTAATCACTTTGGCTGACGTTTTCAATTGTCGATTGAAGTTTATGGGGCTAGCTTGGCTGGACCGAAATGTATTATTTACGAGAGCACATTTCTCGAAAATAGCATATTTTAAATATATATTTGATATATTTTGAGTACCCATTTGAGACACTCTCTCCCTAACAGCTCAAACATGCCAATAATCAGCTCTGGTCGGTTCATTTAACAACCCCTTCTAATTTGATTAATCCTTAAGGCAAATCAGAGAAACTAGAGGCGAAAAAAAGCCAAACAAATAAACCCCACCATAAGCTAGCCAACTTTCAAATCGACCTGTTCCGATACGACTGATCAGGCTTATTCTAATCACGTGCTGCCCGATTCACGGTCACCACGAGCGTACACACGATCGAAATCGAATTCAACTCCGAAGGCACCAGCCGCCCGGGCCGATGTTAACCAAAAGCTTGCCCACCGCCCTCTCCGGCCAGCCTTACAAAGCTGCTAACTGAAGTCGAGCATAAAATCGCCTCAATAAACACAAGGTGTGTGGAACAACTTGAAAAAAAAAGAAGAAACGACGGCAGCAAAACTATACCACTAAGCGACACACGAAACGAATCCGAGGAGGTGTAAATTTTGGAGATTTTTTTTCGTCGTTGTTTCGGTGCGTGTCTTCTATTTGTCTTCTGTTCCGCCGATCGGGGGAATCGTTTTGCGTCAGCCGTGCTTCATATGTTGTCATTTCAACCAACCATCATTTCCACTACCCGAGACGCACACGCACACCAGTTCAGCGCTGTGTTGCGCAATATTTACCCTCCGTTCCAGCTGTTCGCTCCAGTGCCGCCGCCGAAGGTGAAGCTTGTTTCGGAAAGTAACGCAATCTTCCCAGAAAAAAAAAGACGAGACAAGCCAAAACCTTTAATCTCAGAGCATGTGCAAGTGAGTTCGGTTATAAATGTGGGATTTTCCCAAAATTCCATCTATTTAATCATTAATAAAGATGATACTTCGTCTTACTGCAAAAGAGCTTAGATATGCCACCGGCTTTGGCACTAAATTATTTACAATTTTTATAAAATTTGTTTAAATTTTTATTTTAAGTTTTTTTGTAGATGATTTATTCTGAGCATCTTTGAAATTAAAACCGTCCTGGATGATACTGGATATTTAGCACCATTAAAATCTCACTGAATAGATTAAAAAACAACGTTAAAAACGCATCTTTACAATCTATAAAATCGAAAAACAAAATGAATGACTTAAAATGCAACTAATAAGATTTTTTCAGCCGGATAAAACTCTATGACATGGAACAAAACATATGGTTTCAAATTTTACCTAATATCCTACACGGACGGGGCAGTCAGAACCAATTTACGCTTCCTTTCCACCCTGAATGAACCGATTAGCACTGTACTAATTAGCGTTTTGCTCGAGAGGCTACCCCTCTCTACCCCTCGGTCGATCTCATGTAAGATTCGAGATTTTTTCATCCCCCTCTACGCTTCTCCTCATCACCTACCCCTGTCAGCTGTCGTCCATCGCAACAACCGGCCGAGCTGCGTCGTCGCCAGAAGGTTGCGGACGATCGTCGCTTGCAACATTCCTGCGCGATTCGCTCCCTCCACACAGAGGGACAACTTTATTTCGGCAGTAAATAATCCGCTAATCCACCGAAACCCTCCCTCCCCAAAGACCCACCGCATCAGCGTACTCGAAAGCGATCCGGTAGGGACGGTTTGGCGTCTCTTTCTCTCGTGCCTTCTGTTGCTAGCGCCGAAATCTACAATAGTCATAGTTTTCTATCTCGAAATGTAAAAAAAATATATATGAAGGTCCATTCCACCGTTCCTCCATTCCACTCTCCGCTGTGGTTGCTGTGTGTTACCGTTTCCGAAAGTGTACAGTTTCCAAATCATAGCAGGCAGTGGCGGATGGAGTGGTGACGGTGGTCAGGGTTCGTCAAAAAGAAGAATCCGATTCCACAAGTGTCGAGTCGATTTCACTCTCAGTTTTATTTTTTGTTTTCAAGTTTTTACCAACACATCGAAAGGTGGTGACAACAGAAGGGGAAGAAAAAAAACGCTAGAAAAAAAAAACAAAAAAAAACTATCTCTCCACCTTCTCGCCAAACACTCGCTGCTCGTTCCTTCCTCCCTCACGCGGCATCAACACAGTGCGCAACCCTTCAACAAAAACTCACCCTCCATCGCTGCTGCCCTAGAAAAGAGCATTATCGAGTGCGTGTTCGTTTCGGGCCAAGGGGTTTGTTTCCGAATCCGATGTCGTGAGATGAGTGGCGTGAGATGAGTGGCTCTCCAACAAAACCGCTCACTATACTAGCGATCGCAACAACATACACACCCACCCTTCCTCGTCCCCAAATACACACACACACACACACACACACGCACACACGAGGGGGGTGAGTTTATGAGGTAGAAGAAGAAGAAAAAAAACAACCTCACGGCCTTTTCAGCATCACCTTTTGTCGCACTCGCCCGTGCGCTCTCTCGCACGGAATCGCTCGCACGCTCAAGTCACGCGCGGTCTCGCTCCCTCTCGCCTTCGCCTAGTTTGTGTCTATGAATAGAAACGCTTCACCGAGAGACCCGCGTGAGCCCCGCCGGCTACCCCCCTCGGCACCACTGCGCGCGCGCCCCGATTTGCCCGATTGCGCAATCTCCATCGAGAGTGAAAATTGGCCAAGTGCAGTAGGCCAACCCATGGGGGCCCCTCGGAAAGTGGGTCGCACACAGTGACGCGAGTGCGCGCGCGCTCTCCGTGCCCGCGTGCTGTGTGTGGAACGTTTTCTACTTATTTTTTGGGCAATTCAGCACCACCGCCACCGAAATATCACCACCATGCTGCCCCGTGGCCACAGCACGAGATTACGTACAGCCCTACCACAGAGGGTATTTAGCTTCCCTTCTCTCATGCGTTTCCAACGGATGTCCGATTTTTGGTTTGTTTTTTTTTTCTGGGTGGGAGGAGGCACGATTATTTGCATAAAACTCTAATTTGCCCCGCTTGAATAAATGTTTGGGGCACACTGCGTATTGCTCAAATTTGCGTATTATTTCTGCTTCGAAAACTGCGAAGGGGCGGTGTGCTTCGCATGATGTTTGAGATTTGGTACTAAATATCCAAAGCGAAAAATACATTAAAAATAACATAAAAATAAAAAAAATACTTTTCACAACACCCAACACCATATCGCGCGCGCCCTCGCACCCGATAACATAAAACTCCCAGCCGGTAAAACTGTTTTTGTTTTATCACGTCGAGCGCCATCATCTCACCGATTGTCCGAGGTCGGGATCGGTGCCGCGCGGTTGCGTAAATGCGCTTCGCCATGAAGGGACGGCGGGGCGCGCGGGCCGCCCGGTTGGACGGGACGGGGGAAAAGACAACATAAAACAAACGTGTGGTCACCGTTCAACCCACACCCAGCGAACGGAGTGAGTTTATCAGCACATAGCACCCGGTGCCATTATTATCGTGGCATCTTACAAAAACCATCGGTTCAGCGTTTAAGGTGTCGGGCCGGGACGCTCCGTCCAATTATCATCTTCCTCTGTTGAGCAAATCGCGTGTCATGTGGCGATAGTTTTTCGATTATGTCATGGGCTAAGAGACGAACATTTTCTTTACACCTTTACATTGGTACGATTGGTAGTTTTGGTATTTATTTTAAAATTATTGTTTCGTTTATGTTTGAATTAAATAAAAATTACTTCTTTTATTCTTAAAAAAAAATCTTTCTTAGTTTCACAACTGTTCGTTGAAAATCTAGAAAGCATTGTCTATTGTTTTACTGTTTTTTAATTACTTTTATGCTTTTAATTGATGGTGAGTTTAAAGCAAAAAAGTCATTCTTGATTTTTATTAAAATTTTATCAGTCCATAAAAAACTAAAAAAAAACACGCAAATATAGTAAAAAAAATAATTTTAAAATAAAGTATAAGCTTAATAATTTATGTTTTTCCTCCCAATACGATCACGTAACACGCTTTTTTGTTTGTTTCCCACTGCACGCGCTACGGTGGCAGTGAAGAAAGCCGCATGTTCATCTTTACTGCGCCATCATGATTTATCATTTCCGCAGACACACTACTCGGTTCCGGTCGAAAGACGATACAGTTTCGCTGTCGAGCTTTTTGCTTCTTTGCTTTCCGTTCGCACTGCAAAACCTCCCGAGTATCCCAAGATCTTCCCAGTGGAGCAAAGAGTTCTCCCACAATTAGTCACCATCTCTACACACACACACACTTCGTACGGCTATCGTCGCCACCAACACGTTACGAAATCAGTCGATCCGGAACCGATCCTCCAGCCAGGGTAGCCCCCTCTGCCGTTCGAATTGATTTTCCTTCTAGTGGTTTCAGTGAGAGCGAGAAAAGGAGAGCAATACATCGCAAGTAGTCAAGAAACGGGAGACGAGCAGCAGAATAAAACTTTCACCAGACATGATTCCTGAGGTGAACCTGCGAACGTGCGAACGTACGTACGTACGTAAAAAAAAGCCACAAACGGAGCAGGCACTGGACAGGAAAGTCTACCAGACCGTAACCGAGACACCCACAGGATGAATGGTTGATTGTAGTTTTTTTAAACGATTTTTTTAATGTTTTCTCCCAACACATCGTTGTCCCACGGTGCCTCTGGCCACGACCAGACCAAAATCCTTCACCAGCCACCAACTGCTGCTCTAGGTGGGAGTGTGGTGGAAAAGTAAGGTAAAAATGAAAGCGTGCACAGCTTTTCGGGTGCATCGTCCATGTTTGCCGGTAGCTAGGCAGCTATGAGCGGCACCGAAAAGAACGACCCGACGACGGACGTGAGGAATAAGATTTGTGGCGGGATAAGTTTTTGCGGCAAACGGAATGGAAAGTTTCACGGCACAAGCTTGGAGGAAAGAAGGACAAGAAAACGTCTGTGGTATCGAAAACATCGTATGACAAAGAAAACTACTTTAAAAGAGTTCATTTAATTTACCAAAATATAATAAATATGTATGGAACAAAACTAGCATTACATTTATGAAATAGTGTAAGCAAACAATTTGATGGTTAAACTAACCAACCATAAATATGAAGCCAAAAATTTGAAGAAAATAAAATGAAAACATTAAAAAAGAGAAAAGAGGACATAAAACATTGCAATAGAAAATTGAACCAAAACTGCACAATTCTAACAAACAAAAACATTCAACTCAAAGTATAAACAAAACTAACACAAAAACTTTCAAAATGCTACAAGAAAATATAGAACCAGCACGAACAGTAATACGATGTTAGCAAGAAAAAGAAGATTGTGAGAAAATGTAGAAAAGTATAAAAAATAAATATGAAACTTTTCGAATAAAATTGAATCAATCAATTTGAAGCAAGTACTGCAAAATAAATGAAAAGAGAACGAACGTTGCAACCTCAAGGCATCACACGTCTGTTTTGTCCCAGCGTAACTCATCAACCGAAACGGATCGCTAAAACCAATCATACTCCATCATACAAAGTCATTCACGGGATAATTTGACACCTAGTGTCAAACAAACCAGCAGCGCAGTTGGAGGCAGAGCGCGGCATCGAAGAGAGAACTGCATCCTGCAGCAAACTGTGCATGAAAATGAAAATTGACACACTTCACGCTTGGCACGGCGCGGTACCTCCGAATCATAACGAATTATGCGCGCCGATCGAACCCCAAACTCCGTTCCGTCCACAATGGGCCAAGCGTAATAACCGCAGCAATAACCAAATGTTGGTGCATGTTTATAAAAAAAAAAACCGAAAAATCAAAGACGAACGCAAAAAGCCCACCACAACACAAAAACCCAATCCCATAAGTCACTCGCCACGGTCGGTGGTTTCGGCGACACGGTGGGCCCTTATTTCGGGCGGTTCGGGTCGTCTCCAGCGTGGAGTTCGTCTCCCGCAGAAGAAGAGACCCCTGGCGGCACCCGATTGCACCATGGCATAATAATAAGTTGCATTTTCGGATGATGCTTGAATATTCATGCCACACGTGTTTATTTTTTTTTCTTGGTCGAGTAGAGAGGAGGGGGAGGGAGGGAGAGGGCTCGTAACGGGAAACAAAAAGCGACGTGCGTAATCAGTCGCTCCGGGGGTTGGGGGAGCGGAGTAGGAGGGTTGAGAAAAAAAAACGTCTCTCTTCCACCCTCCGGCACGGGGTTGTTAGTGTGCGTAGTTTTGAGGCTCGAAAAACCCTAAAACTGAAGTAGGTCAGTGGTATAAATTTTATAGCCATTGTGTTACGATTCTGCGCGTCGTTCTGCGATCGGGGAACGGTGTTTCATATTTTGTTGCCTTTTGCTCTTTTGTCCTCACCGTTTGGGGTGGATTTTTAAACACTGCCGCGCGAACCCAGCGAGCATGATGCACCGCAACGCACCGGTTTTGGGACATCATTAAATGGGGAGCGGGCACGCAGCAAAAAAAAAATAAGAAACACACAAACGAGCAAATTTATGAAGTGTGCGCATACTTTCCGTCATAATATTACTACCCGAGCCTTCATGACTCTTTTGCGCATTACCAATGCTAAAATCGTACACTTTTTAAACGCATGCATGAGCCTCACTGTCTTCCGAGCGATCCGAGCGACGATCGGCCAAGAATTCAAGGGGAAATTGGAAATACACCGTTATTATGCTTATGACACCATTTTTGGATCATAAAAACTGAAAGTGATTTATCGTCACGTTCAACGGGCCACGGTTATGTAGTTTTACATGTAAGAGAAATAGTTTCAGAAAATCTTAAAGAAATAAAAATAGAATAATTAAGTCCTGAAAAAAAAAATTATACATATTTCACGAATCCCATGTTCACACAAATGCAAAACAGTTTAATGTTGATGTTTTACTATAAATTACAAACAAAGGATGCTGCCTAGCACCGGTATTAACATGTAACTTTCTTTTATATAATTGTAAAATAAAAAAGAGGAGCATTTTGAAAGCATTGTGAAATAAAAGATGGAATGATAATTCAGTGCGTTGTTTGTTATTTATTTACACACCCTATAAGATCGTACAGTAAAGCGCCCAGTTATGGAGGGATATGTCTTAAGGAACAGGAAAAGACTATTTTTATCTAAAGCCAAAGTATTGGAATAAAAATAACTATCAACGGCAATAGAAATATAAATAAACATTGTTTCAAACCGGTTGATACAATTGGTCGAGCCAACTCTTTAAGTACCCCAAAGATAACCCTTCTGCACGCCTGTCTTGCTTTCCAACAAAGACAACAAAAAACTCTATCCGCCCTGTAACGAGCCACCTCCTTAATGAAGTCCGTCCCAACGTCTCAAGGGCTCACCGTTTAATCACTCACACAGGTTGCAGCGCGAGTGGCGGGCGGCTTACGCGCATTCTGTGACGCACAAAAATAGCCTACCGGGCCTACGCACACTGCGCACACCACACCACAGGCCCCGATTTTAGCGATTTACTTAAAATAGACAAAAACACACACATTCGCTTTCTCTCTCTCGCTCTAGGCCGGTCGGTTCGTTTAGCGTGAAGTTGGTCTAAAATCTACTCACACGTACATACTGTTGCACAGCAAAGAGAGAAAAAAAGGGTAAACTCAATCCTCAAGGGGAGGAGGAGGAGGAGCGCGCCCGGTTGTGTTACGTTCTTGACGACGGGCCTAACCTCGGGTCCATTTTCTAAACTAGGTCTAGTGTACGAGGGCAGCCACACCACACCGTGACTTCCACTCGCCAACTTCTGATCGCTCCACACACACACACACCATCGTGAGGGACACATCGTCTCGAGTGAAACGGCGAGGACGGGGGATTGCGATCTAATCCCGGCGCGATCTCGTGTCTCGGGCTGCATACAGAGCGATCGTCTTAGAGGAAAATGCAGCCAAGACGGCGGCAGTGTGATGCTGGGAAAGGGTCGGTCGGAAGGGCGGCGCGTTCCCAACCATCCTCAATGGCAACGTATTTGCGTGCAGAAATAAACAAACTGCAACCGGTTTGAGTTTGCTTCGGCTGCATTTAATTGTTTTTATTATTTTTGCGATAGTGAAATTTATACATTTTATTATTTAAGAAACATTTATTAAACTTTCTTTTTGTTCTTTACTTAAGGATTGGTTCATTTAAAATGAATAATTTTTCGAACATGTATGCTTGTTATCAATGTTCTGATCGGTATATATTAAATAACATTTTTGTACGTATGTGTGACTAACAAACAATAATTTTATAAATATACAAAAAAAATCAAAATTTTCAGCAATGCAGCAATGCAAAATGCTTTCAGCAGCATTAAAGTGGGCATCTCGAAAAACAAACTCCCTTCGAGTTTGTGGCAAGAAAAAATGGTCGTTCCTCCTATTGTGTACAAAACCTGAAGGGCCAATCCGTAAATCAGTCAGTTTTATTCGAATTAATCCACTGTTTAGACATGCCCCGGCGGGAGGGGATTGTTAATTGTGTTACCAGAGAAGCATTACTTCAGCTCGATAACCTTCAAAAAGTGATGGCGTCTCTACCCACCCCCTTGCCGCCCCAAAACCCATCGCAATAGATGAATCTGAAATGAATATCACACAATGTAAGCGTGTATTTTTTTTTTAATTTTCCTACTTTCGATGCCTTTATTCTACTTTTCAAACTCGCCACCAACAAACGCAAACAGATCATCCGGCGGTGGTATTGTTTCATTACACGCGCGCGCGCACAAGGTTACTATGCATTACCATTCGGAATAGTTACTAGACGAAAACAGCAGACGAACCGTATCCGGCCGGAGACCGGAGGAGACCGTTCAAGTACACGCTGCAATCAGATGAACTTGCGGAGCGAGAATGCAGCTTTGTCAAACAGACCAACGGACACATGGATGGAACACACATTCGTCCCACTGGAGTGACGAGGACCACGAAAAGTGATTGGGAGGGAGCAGGGGGGAGGAATGCAACGATCATACAGAACTTGACCTAAAATTCAATTACACCCTCCCCCGCTCCCGCGCACGATGACAACTAACCACTGTCGATGGTGACGACGATGTTTCCAACTGGCATTGAAGGAAAACTGCGTCTCTTGTAGTTTACAAACGAATAAACTACTTTCCTCGCTGCTCGAGAAAACAGCAAGAAGCTTGTAGGCACGCACTGCGTCGTAGTGTTCTAATATGCACAAACACACCAACATGTACTGACACCACACCTTCTCCTACCACCTACCACCCCCTTTCATTGGATCCACATACACAGCACTCCAAAAGGCATCTAAGCCACGGAACGGTGGCGCCATCGACAACGAGCCTGACATTGACCGCCTTTTTTGTCCGACCCGCTCGCCCCACCATCACACCAGCCCTGGCTCGAACTGCATAATAATGCAAGCCCCGGGGGGTTGGGCGGGAGAAAAACGGATTCATTCAAACA
>JXWZ01003767.1:0-38171 GCA_000956215.1 Anopheles farauti No. 4
CACTCGGATTAATCAGCCGCACATTGAACAGTCTTGCGTAAACCTGGTGACGCAGAAGAACACGTTGCGTTCTATGCCGAATTTATTCCGCGTCTTTTTCACAGCCACCACGCGCCCCCGTCTGCCCTCTTTCAGACGGATTTTCGGGTGCGTGGCCGTCGTCCTTCGGCCCGTTTGTTGTCCTCTCGACCTCGTGAAGAACCTCGGCGAATATATAGAGTCCACAAGGGTGCGGTGTGTGCGTGTGTGTATGTTGTTAGACATGATATTGTTGTCCGCACAACAAGCATCGCCGGCAACAAGCAGCAGCCAACGGCACGGTGGCATGGAAAACACCGACCACGAATGGCCATGAGACACACGCACCACATACACGAAAACGTCAGTGCGTCGCTATCTACGCACGCTGGGCAAAAATATTAGGTGGAGATGTCTTTGCTCCATGGGTTGGCACGTCTGCCCGGAGCACGAAACGCCAAGCACAAGCAGATTGAACTCGGAGAGCACCGAAATGTTGTTCCACCCGAAGGTCATCTGTTTCGGTGTTATGGATGAGGGGTGCCGGGCGTTGAGTGTGGCGTAGGTGAAGAAGCGACGATAGAAGCAACTGCGGGCATAACGGTGTGTGCACGGTAGCCGCGGGGGTGTGTCTTATCAATTGGGAGGATTTTCGCACACGCTCTCATCACTGTATGTGTGTGTGTATGCGTTTGTGGAGGGTTTTGACTTTTTGGCGATGGTAGGAATGTACTAGCACCAATACATACGCACATAAACAGCGACCTCAACTCGCTCGTACTGAGCACTGAGAGAATCGTAGAATATAAATCGTACGTTCCCCTCACCGTTTCGGGGAGGGTGGTTCGTGTCCTCCTCCCCCACTCCCCCATGCGTGTGTCTTGCCGTTTGGTCTGGGTCGTTCGCTGCCCTTATCCCCAAGGTTCGTCGTTCGCTGACACGCTCCAACGTCATCGCCATGCCAACCAACCACCAAAGCCAGCCTTCGCGAGTCCACTTGTTAGCCGTGCGTCGTACGTTGCTCTCTTCACTCTCACGTGGTTCGTAACGTTGCCTTTTTTTTCTCTCTCTCTCTTGCGCACCCGCTCGCTCTCGCGTGTTCTCGCCTCACTTCCGTCCTTCAACGTTCGGTTCCGTACTCGCTCTCATTCCCTCGCTTGAAGTATGCGTGTGCGCTCTCTTTCACTCTCCTTTCGGAGCATACTTAGAACGCGCGTTCACACTCGCGCTCGAGTAGTTCACACTACCGTGCACCAGAGTGAGATAGTAAGGTGCTAGCGGTTCATTACTTCTCTCACCTTTTTTGCATGGTAATTTAACAGAATTTATAACATTGACCTCCCCCCGCACACCCCTACCGTGCACCTGGTGCTCTTTCACGCTCAAATAGAACATCGAAATCGAACGCTACTCTGGTTCTAAGTTGACAATCGATATGTTTTTGCACAGGACATTAAGTTGTTGTTCAATCGGGTCACGCTAGCCTCGATGTCTACAAACAAAAACCAGCCACCATCGTCATTATCAATCGAAATTATTCTTGTGTCCTTGTGATGTTTTTTTTTGGAGATCATCGTACGCCTAACCTTCCACATTGAGTCACGAGGAGTTTTTTGGTACCACTTGTTCTCTTATTTCTCTTCGGGAGGAGCTCGCGTGACACACACTGAAAAAACCCGCTGCTGCGTTGTGTTCTATCGTACCAAAACAAACACACTTATCACATGCAAACCGATCAAGTGGTGCCCCAGCCGTGCTGTTGACAGTTTGTTGGATCCGTTCGTAGCCGCCAGGAGACGGTTTGTGGGGTTGGAAAATGTGCGACCCACCATATCGGAAAGTTATTAAAATGTAATTTATGTACGCATACTCGAAGATGGAACGGAGGAGGGCAAGCAGAGCGCACTGTTTAATTTAGTGGACCCGTGTATGGTACCCGCGACAACACCGCTAATGGGATTACGGATAGCTTACGTCTGTATGTCGTAATCCAAGGTCGCAGTGTAACGCGTCGCCTTGAGAATAGCGTCACTCGGGTTAAGGACACACGTGGAGAACCGACACTGTACGCAAGGGATGCGGTCAGGTCAATGGCTCTTGACGGCATAATACCTCGACGTGCTGTTGATATAAGCAACGTGTTAAAATGATGATTTTGGAAGGCTGAAACCACTGATTTCAATGTTTACTTTCTTGCATGCTGGTTTTATGTCAAAATTTATGACTCTTACTCGACATTTTTCCACTTATCCTTCCATTTTTTGGGAGTGGTGACTATCGTTCAGCAGTGGATAATCGGGTTGGGTTACGCTAGCAGAAGAAGATGCGAGAGCAGCTACAAACTGCAAACATTTTCCTACGCCGGTGCGCACACACAAATCGAATGCGATAAGAAATGAACTGCCAAAATGTGGTAGCAATAAAGTGTAAGCGAGCACGTCATGCGAGGAGGAACTTTTTGCCTTCGTCGATTGGCCTGGTGATGTGCTCGCTCGTTCTCCTCGAAATCGTATTTAACTGCAAACAGAAAACAACAAAACTCAACCCCAGCCAGTTGACGGCAGTTCAACGTGCGCCGCGGCATTCGTGTTGAACGAGACGCTGACGACGACGATGACGACGGTGGCCACCGCGATGAGATGGCAACACTGCGGAACACCGCGGAACACCGATGAGCCTCGTGTGGCGAGTTCAAGAGCGCACAAATCGCACCGCGGCCAGCAGCCAACGAGCGCCGCGACCGTGATGCCCCCACGCGAGGCAAAGGAGGAGGAAGCATTTTGTCGACACGAGATGAGGTGCGAGATGGCTGTTGGGGACATTTGGTAGAACGAATTGGTGCTGCTGTTGCATGTTACTCTCCGTTCATGTATAATGATGATAACAGAACCAGCTTTAACCCCTCGAACTAGATGCATGCTAGAGACTCTTTCCGTATTTCATGGATGGTAATTTTTTTTTATTGATATAGTTGGATTATATGTATTGCTAAAGTAACAAGCGAAAGGAAAAATAAGCGAAAGTTTCAAGAAATACAAACCTGAATAACGAACGAAAAAGCATTATAAATGGCATTGAGATATCATCTCCCGCTTAATAATTGGATTTATTACTTAGTCATATCACTTCACGGGAGCTTGTGATGTACAACGTTTTCTTAGACATTGCAAATGTTATTCGAAAGAAGAAATTTTATATACTTTTCTATCGCAAGTGGTTAATAATAGTGTGAATAGTAGTAGTAGGTAGTAAAACGAGGATTTTTACAAAAAAGTAAAAGAACAGTACGCAACCACTTCTTTTTCAAACAGATTCTCGCTCCCATCGATTCCGCAAGGTTTCTCTTTTTCCGTCTCTTTCCCACAGTAAATCGCACTGTATCTCGCCTAACGCAGCACACAGTCTTCTATCTCGTTTTGGCGCGAGACCTCGCTCAATTCGGTCGCTCTCCCGGTGGCGCAGTAGAGGCTCGATGGTCCAGCTGTCAGATTTGACGTTTGCCGTTGTTGTTGTTCTTCTTCAGAAATAACAAAACGTTCGAAGGGAGAAGTCACGCTGTTGCGCTGTTGGAGTTGGTTGAAAATTGTTCAAAAAAGTGTGTATTAGAGTTTGTAGGAGTTGAATAATACATTTTCTGGATTCGAATCTACCTTTGGAATAAAGGATGTGAACTTGCTACGAGTGATCAACATTAGAAAAAAAATTAAAGTTCGAATTTTGTGCATTACAAGCGAAACTTTACAATTTAACAACATCGACAATCGGTTTTGGTTATCCCTTCGCACAGTTTCGTGCCGATTTGCCGCCATTCCATCCTCACACGCGTGTTAACTATCGAAAAGCGGCTGACAGTTTGTAAATGTGTGTGTGTGTACGTGTGCTTGCAAATAAATTCAGTTCGATCTCGCAGTGTGCATTGTACTGATTAACGTTATTTAGTTCTTGCACTTGACGGAAAACAAAAATATCAGAATTTAAGAGTATCACCACGTCGTGATAGAAGTGTTTTGTATTTTAAGTGTGTGTGTGGGTTCCTACTGCGTTTGCTCTTAAATGTGTTTTCGACACATCCAGAGTTGCTTTGTTAGTTGATCCATTTAATAAGAATCTATTCTGGTGTGCACTGACAGGCAGCAATATATTGGCATTGGCCCCGTCTATCATCCATTTGCCCGTTGTAGTCAGTCAATAAGAACGAACGATCCAAACATCGTTACAATGGTCGAAGAAACCATTTTGTGTTACATCCATCGTCCGAGGGGAGTGTGTTTATATAAAAAAGGATATTTGTGTTGTTTCCTTCTCTCTGTGGGCGCGAGTGTGTGAGTTCGTGAACTGCCGTCACGGCACGACAAGCAGGAAAGAGTAGAATTGTGGTGCAAATTTCGGTGCTCTCCCTTTTATATTTTAAGGACTCAGCGGTAGTTGTTCCCTTGTATTTTTCGCTACTTTTCTCGTAATTTGCACACACCAGTACAGTGTTCTTCCCCTCATTTGCTTTGGCTGTGTGTGCGGAACGATGATGACGTTTACGTGCGCTCTCTCTCGCACATAACCGAGGCACGCGCGTGTGCAGTGACCAGAGAGAAAGAGAGAGTGAGAGAGAATGCAGCACGTTGTTATCCTCTCGCTCATTTGCTCTCGCATTGCCGTAAAAGAAACGTCAGTTAGGTATAGGAGAGGGGTAAAGAGGGGCTGTGAAACGGTGTGCTTTTGTGTGAGAGCGATCAGTTTGCTAAATTCCATACAAATTAGTTGAACCTTGAAAAGTGCTCCGCCAGGCAACTGATGATGTGTGCGAGTGTGTGTGTTTTACATGTCCATCAACGGGGGGAAAATGTATTATCATTACTATTGTGGCACACGCGATAGCTAAATTATGAGAAAGTGAGATAGCGCAATGCTAACTTTCTTTTCTTTCCTTATTTGATTGTTCGGATTTCTCGATCGGGAAGAACTTAGCGTATAGTTCACAATGCACCTTAGTATCGACTTGCCGAGGCGAGGTTAGACTTGTGTTTTTTTCATGTAGTGTCCATATTGCTCCGATTCCCAATCGTGAAGACGAGTTCTTTTTCCACCGAGAAGAATAATGTGTGTATATTGGTGTGTGTGAAAAAAAGTCAAAGAATGACAGATGATGAGTCCATGAGAAGAAAAGAGAACGTGAGTGCGTGACTAGTGCGGGGATGTAAGCACATTCAATTTTTTATCTGCGCGAAAGTCATCAATATCGCTCACAGGTCATACCGGAAAGCCAAGGACGAAAGGATGTGAGTGAGAAACGTGCCACTTTGTTTGAGTGTGTTTAAACGAGTCAGGTTGATGAGGGCGAATTCAACGTGAATTCAATACCTTGGCAAGAACGTGAAAAATGAATCCCCCGCACATCTTTAACGTAAATGTGTGCACCATTTTCTAGGATTACGTATGTATCCTAGATCTTACGTGTGAATGTGTGTATGAGATGTGTGCGAGTGTGCGTCGTAGCTACAAAGGTGGCAAACAAAGCAGACCGTTTACGTTTATAGCTTCGAAAATGGTGCTGTGGCGCTGGTTATTCCATTCGAATTTGAAACGAAACTGAAAGAATAACGCAAACCAAGCACCATCTCAACGATTTGAACTCGGTTCAAGCAGCAGCTGTGTGAGGAAAGAGCAAGTTCTGACAGGGATTTGTTCACAAAGGTGCATCTGTGGTCATCGGGGAGTGTGTATGTGCTGCACTGGGGTGTTATTCATTCGAAACAGGCAGATGCGATAAAGTTCTAGAGTTCTGTTAAGATGTCAATCGCCTGATGATGTGTGCGTGCATGCGTGTGTAACAACACGTTGTTGGAAGCCGAAAACCAGATCCATTGTATTCTGTTACCTATTTGCATGAGTTTCCAACGGTGTTCTAGCGTGCATCTTAGCGTTAAGCTGTGTCATGTGTGCCTATAATCGAATGTTATTTTTATTGCTACATTTTAGCTCTCGTAAAACAATAAATAGCCATTAGTGCATCGGCAAGAAATTTGTAGTGACAAGTGGGTGGTAGTGAAGTGATTCAAAAGTTTAGTTCAACAGTAATCTCCAACAGGCGTGCAGTGGTGGTGATCTCATCATTTGGTACTTCGCTGGTCGCTCCGTAGCGTGTTCCATTTATCTTCTGTTTACCAATTGTTCCTTGTTTTCGGATTGTGAAGTCCAACACTTACCTCTCGCCCCGGGCGCTTGGGGGAGGTCTCTCGAACCCTGCGGCTTTAGTGCATTACATTCTATCGGAAGGGAATTTTCACATGTCGGGTTCGATTCCGGTTCCGGTGGTGTTGCTTGCGTCGCTGGTCAGATGACTTCCGAGGAGACGAACTGGCTTAGCTATTACACTGTGAGGTACCTGTCGCCCAATAGTCATCGGTTCAGCTAAAATTTTCTTAACTATCATTTACCAGCGCTAATGAAGTTACAGATCGTTGAATTGAATGTAATTTTTCTCACGCTTCGTCCATTTTTTGCTCTCTACTTCCAGATTGCCGGTAGTTAGTGACTGTCCGGCAGGTCAAACTGCTAGAGTTACATCGAACCTGCACTCATCCAGTAGCACCATGGCAAACAGCAGGGTGCCCTCGCCCCCGCTGCCGGAAGTCAACACGCCGGTGGCGGAAAACTGGTGTTACACACAGGTCAGTTCTTTTCTTTTTTATATCGCGCCTTATAAAAAAAAGTTATCTAAAATTCATCCCAGTGCAATACTAGACGAAAACTTTTTATACACTTTTTTTTGTGTGGACACTCCAAGTCCACCTGTCTACTGTCTACCGGACGGTGACCTTCCTTATCGAGCTGAAGAGCACGTACATAAATTTAGCTTTTTGTCGGCCTGTTTACTGTGCCCCCGTGCGTTTTGTCCTTCCCCATTTCCACGCACATTTGACTACGGTGCTGCTGCAACCTTCTCAAGCAGAACGTTCAACTGCGCTCGCTCTCTCGGCATGGCGGAAGGACCCTGAAAACGCATTATACACATACAACCAGCGCGCCACACTCGGTTCTTGTCTGCTGGTAAAGAGAAGGCACAAAACAGGCGGAAGCAAATGGCAGGAATCCTGGTAAGCGAGGTACTTCTCCGGACTGATTGGAATAATTATCGTTATGTGCCCCGCTTTTTATCCTTCTTTCATGCTGTGCCTTCGTTCGCTGCTGGTTTGTCTTACTTGATTGTTTTGATTAAGAAATTAAATTCGATGAAAGATGTGTTACCACATAAAAGTAGTATTGAGAAAATTATTAACGATCTCCACAGAGCGAGCAAGTTATGCATTTTTACTCCATTTAGTGTGTGTCGTTTTGTTCAATTACACACAGCGCTCTATTTGTGAGTATATCCTCCGTGCGCTGTACATGCTCCCTTACCATGAGCCAATGACCCCAACGCAGACGATAAGTGATGACAACCAAGGCAGCAGAGCATTTATGTGCGTTTCATGGTGACAGACAGAAAGAGAGAGCGAACGTGCGAGCATAAATTATGTGCGTGCACACTGTTCCACCACCGTTTTTATTTGTACATTTTAAGGCCTCCAGCGTACGCACATCATATGTGCGCATCAAGTCCGTAATGGATAATGGCAGGTAATGCTCTCTGTGTGTGTCGTTGGGTGTCCTCCCCGGAAGTTGGTGTGGGGTCCCCATGGTTTGTTTTATGCTGCGCGTCCACTAAAGACTTCTTTTTGTGTCGTGCAAAGGGTTCAATCAAAGCGAAACGGTTGACTTTTCAATCCATTTTTTTCGATTTCACTGTGCGAGCTAAGCAGCGTGTGTTTGTGTGCGCGCGTGTGGAGGAGTGAGTGAGAGATCCAATGATCTACGACACTACCAGCGACTGAGAACGTGTGATGTATTGTTTCGCTAACAGCCGGTTCATAGAGACCGGGAACGCAGAAACGTCAAGTGAAAGGTGGCGTATTCGTCGCTCTTACGCTGTGTGTATGTATGTGGTTTTTAATGGTCGATTGTTTTTTTTTTACCACATGGGAAAACTTAACATTGTGTCCGTCTGTGGGATGATTTGTTCCGCAATTGGTGTGGTAGAAAAGAGAGAAAGTAGAGATTGCGGAAGATATTATCAGACGCTAGTCTGTCGTATATTGTAGGAAATTTCTCTCCTCTCTGTGTGAGATTCTATTTCTAAATCGAGATTTATATGCATCTCTCGGTGTGGTAATTTGTTTTCTTCTAGATCTCGGTTTGGGTATACCCATCAACCCCCTCCCCAAGAACGCATACGTAGTTTTTCTGTCACCGCCATACTCAGAGTTCCATTCTCTTCCTTATGGCATCTGCTCCCACTGTTGGGGTCATTTGGTTGAGTCTCCTACTTTAGATACCATTTCATTCCCCCTATCGTCAGTGCCTTCTGTTATAGGTTCCGGGGACCTCTCCTCGCTGTAATATGGAGGCCACTTTATTTTTTCCCTATCAGATCGGTCGGGATCATCCATTGATTTCACTTTGTGGCTGATGACCGTGCAATGAGCTCTGAGAAGGCGACAGAGAGAGAACACGAGGCTGTGTATTTTCCCCCTTTTCGCCGGATTTAGTGCGCGTTCCTAGCGCGCGCGCCCTTCAACTGGCCAACTAACTATAGAAAACCACCATCGAGGGGCAGGCGCGCTTCTGTCCCTGGGTGTTCGCGTTCTATGTTTCCTCTTTTACGATCGTCGGGTTGATCGAAAGTGTGTGTCTGTGTGTGAGAGAGTGAGAGCATGATGGAGTCGTCGACTCCTGCAGCCCTTACTCAAGGTAATTCGTTAAACTATTCTGCTCCCGGTCGGGCGAGTTGGCGGAGGCCTATGAAATGCCACTCCGCAGCAGCATGCATGCGCGTTTTGCTTCAGATTCCCATGTGAATGATCTCTATCCCGTCTCCCGCATAGAAGTCAGAGAATCGATCTTTTCCAATGGTAGTTTTGAAATAGTGTTCCAAGAAATTTTTTTGTTAGCTTTAAAAAGGAAACAGTTTGTTCACTTTTTGGGGTTTCTGATTCCAAACTTTTATTGTGACGCTCTATTCTGACTACCACCGACGATTGAAGTGAATTCGCCGCCCAGAAAGCACCATATAAGACCCTAAATTTGGGCGACCAATAAAGTTTGATGGAGGACGGCAAAAGGTGAATGATATTGATTGGATTGCGATGAGCGAACATAAAATTTGCTTCTTCCATCATCTACCACACTGCGTTCGACACAGCATATAAGCGTTACACACCCACCGTTTCTCGCGAAGAAGAACACTA
Source organism: Anopheles farauti No. 4 (assembly GCA_000956215.1). Taxonomy (NCBI): domain Eukaryota; kingdom Metazoa; phylum Arthropoda; class Insecta; order Diptera; family Culicidae; genus Anopheles; species Anopheles farauti No. 4. Next base: position 9,300 of record JXWZ01003767.1, read on the forward strand.
TTCTGTCCTCTCGGTCTCGGTTTTATTATCTCGTTTTTTTTATGAAGCTTATGTCCTTTCGTTGGTTTCGTTTTTTGCACATATAAACCGTTCATTGGTGACTAACAACAACCGCGAAAAACAAGACAAGGCGGAAACTATTACGTATTATCACAAAAAGAAAGCGTTTTGTTAAAATCAAATTCTTGGTAAGTCTTGTCCGAGTTATCATCTGCCTCGTTGTACACAGTTATAAACGGTTATTATTTTCATACGATAGCTGAGCGCACCCAGCATTAAGATAATGATGCTCTGTTGCTCGCATGCGTTAGTAATCTTAATTATTGCTATAAAAAAACGCCTTCGAAGCGCTAAGGATGTGTTGCTGCTAGCGAAGCTTTCATCGTTTCGGAAGCATTATTTACGTGGCAACGAGAGAAAGAGCCAGTAAGCGGTGGATCCAAAGGAAAAGTCGATAGAGAATGTAAGAACGATAATTGTGTTCACGCGGCGGTTATCTTGCGCCTGGAGTAGATCATTGGTGTGTGGTGGAGCATCAGAAAATGTGTGTGGGACTGCTGGAACTTGCTGCTGGCCGTGGAGTTTCGGTGTGGCTGTGGAACCGGTAGAAGGTTAATAAAACAGCGCGAGAGAGAGCGAGGAGAGCAAAAGAACCATCAAACGCCGGGCTCTCGGCGGCGGCGTTCATGACGAGCGAGCTCGCAGGAGGAACATCGGGTCGTCACTTTCAAGGCCGAGAGGTTCTTGAACCAACTCCGTCTGCTCCATGGCCACAGGTCCCATGACTTTACGCGAGAGTGCCGGCAGGTTGGTTCGCGCGCACCAACCGCGGACCTTCTTCGGTTGGCTCCTGGGTTCTTCTGGGAGCCCGTTGCCACTTCGAATCCTGTTTGCAGCTTTTATAGCTTCCCGGGACCGGCTTCAGTTCGATTGAAAGGCAGAAAACCCTCGCCACCGACCGATGCACCGGCCATTTATCGAAAAACACATTTAGAAGAATTTGCAATCCTGCTTTAAATCCTGCCTTTTTCGCATCAAAATGAGGGAGACCAATCGCACATCTCATCCATCTTCTGCACCGTGTGATTGATTAGCGATTGGACGATAATATGGGCTTCGGGTTTCGGGTACAGCTGTGGCCAAATTTGACCTTCATTAAATAACGATTAGCGACCGGGTTGTAAGTTTTGACCGGTCACATTAGAGTTAGATTGAAATTGCCTGGAAGGTAGAGTATCTCAACTCACGGATGCTTATCAGTGTTAATAACCGGTGTGTAGCTTTTTGTTTGTTTGCAACAAGCCGATAAGATTTGTGGTGGCAAAAACTTGAATTTCGCCAGTCTCTGTAGCGTGGCAAATCATTTTCGTCATCCCACAACGAGGAAGCATTTTCTCAAGTACTGCTTCTGGAGGTTACGAGCGCCCGCTTCTGGTGGGGTTGCTACCCTTGAGCTCCTCGTGCGGAAAACGGTTTCGTCTCGCGTCTGCAGACGAAGGACGCGCGCGCGTGTTCGATTTCCAATCGAATCATACATTTGTCCTTTCAGTATCCTTGTCTCGGCGGTCGCTTCGTTCGGATATAAAGCGTGCGATTTCAGAAATGGACGTCTTTTTTCCCGCTCTTTGACCCTGCTCCAACCGCTGTGTCTAAGTTGTCTCTTTCTGTGTCTGTGAGTGTGAAGGTAAGGTGACCAGTTCTACAAGACGGCGACGATGACCTGACCGGTATAGTTTCCGTTTATTTTTTCAAATGATTATTTTCTTCATTTCATTATTATTTGCTGCTTCGTTGTGGGGGTGCCAACTCTAGCGGAGGCTAATTTTGGTGGCATTTGAGCACAATGATCGTGAACTGTGGAAATGCGAAGGTTTTGCAATCAAGTATAATGCGATTCAACGTGGGGTGGGTGCTTTTAGATTTCGGTTCCGTCGTGTTGGTAGATAAAAGTTTTCCGACTAGTAGTCCAGCCGCAGACGATAAAACGATAAATAAGAACTAGTTCGTAAATTAATTTTTCAAATCTTTTAAGGTTGGAGTTACTGCAGGGTATGGTTTTGTGTGTCCATCGTAAATATAATATTTATTTGTCCTACGATAGCGACTCTGTTTAGAATAGAAGTTTGAATAGTTTCAAGGTCAATTCTTATTTATTCACGCTCACCATCACTGTTTTGACCTCATCAATTTTCGGAGTATTATATTTATCAACTAATTATTACTTCTGACATCATACTTCATCCAATTCGTTTATGCTTCAGATCCCAACGAGTTGTTTAAATTCGTGTCCTTAGCATTCAAACCAAGCAAGAATGTAAGGAAAAAGATCGAGTCTTTATTTCTTAAAAGCCACAGATGGGAAGCGGATCCAAACCGCACATGTGAACGATACAAATGTTTGGTCCTCATGACAAAAAAAACATCATGTAAAAATGAAGATGGCAAGCAGACACAGAATATGAAGGCATCCCAAAGAAGCCAAACACATGATGCATCCTGATTCGCTGCGGGAGATCTAGCATTTCGTGGTCCGGGTCTCTGTTCAATGGTGGTGCGGTCACAGCTGTCTCATTTGATTTGAATGAAGTCGAAAATTTCTACCCCCGTTTGGAGTGGAGGTCATCTCTCAACCATATGCTTTCGAAGTAATGTCGTGCGGACTTGTTTTAATTCCTTCTTCTTGCTTTTGGGCACTCGTACATGTCGGGATGCTTTTGATGATCTTGTTTTTTGCTCTGATTATCAAAATTCAAATAAAAAATTCCTTCTCCACGGTCGGCGGCACACGTGGTGGCAATTGCGAAAAAGGATGAAAATGTCGTCGCCGGGTTATTGACACTTGTGCCCGGTTGCTTTCGGAGCAAGAGAAAGACATGCGCGCCTCCAAGCCCGTTCCGCTTGTTGCTACGAGAGTCCACCGCGTGTAAACCTTTCGCGACCGATGATTGTTCGGCGAGAAAGAGGGAAGGCTCTTAAACGGCGTAAACGAGATCACCAAATCGACCGTCACCACCTTCTTCTGCTTCTACCCGGGGGGCTCATGAAATGTATATATGAATCGCTTCTCGTTCATCACATCACCAAGGAGAAGAAGCGTGAAGAAAGTTCTTTTCTAACGTTCTTTACAGATCTTCATGCCGAAGCAGCGCGTGCACGCGAGCCGAAAGAAGAAACACAGAGCCCCACCGGGGGGCCATATTTATATGAAGGTGTGGTGTTGGTGAGGTTATGCTGTGGTAGAAGACCACGCGCGCCGCACTTCTTCTTTCCAGCGCAAAGAGGGAAGGCGTGTGTTTGTGGTGTTTGGGTTGGTTCTTTGCGGGAGCCGGTCGTGTCGTTTGTGTGTTCGCCTGTTCACTTGAGGTCGATGGCACATCGTTCGTTCGCTTTACGCGTTCGACTGGAAATTCTTTCCTGTCCTAAAGCGCAACCGTTCATAACCCCTACCATCCATCCCAACACCACCCTCAAAACACATCACTGCTTTCAAAAGCAGAAGAGAGAGAGAGAGAGAAAGCAAGGAAAAAAAAACCTTTCCAACAAAATCATCATGAACGTGCAGAATATCTCATCGCGCGCTGCTTTCACATGGCTACTTCACCGGCTGCGCTCCTTGGGTATCGGGGTTTCGGTGGAAACAGGGCCATATTCCTCTAGCGGTTTTAACGACGATCTGATCGCCGTTTCGCCACGATGACAGTGAGCATCTCCCGAAATGCGTTTCGCGTTCCACCCTGGATTCTTTCCAATAAACAGAACATTGTCGACAACAATCTCGACAAGGGAGAGGTAAGAAGGTGCAGCGTGTACGGGTTGTTTCGGCACAAGATGACGCAAGTGGAGTTGACTGACCATTGCACACCATCGGTTCGGCTTCTGGAGCTGGAGCGAAGGAACGTGTGCATTCTCAACATTTATCGCGCATTTTTTGGGCAGATGGTCAATACACCAATTTGTATTGGTTTACGGGGGATGATGGTGTGTGTGTGTTTTTTAAGTAATGTTTTTTAGCAAGACTTCCACTGTAGGCATGATTAAATCCGAAGTCTTTCCAGGCAAGCGTAGCCTTTGGAATCTTGTACATTACTATAACATATTTTCTCTGTATAAATGATGCGAAAATGATCACTGATACGACGTAAAGCTCCTCCCCTTCGATTCTTTAGATGTTAACTTTACTATTTATTTACAGCAAATAACGATAAGGGAGGTTTTCGTTTTCATCGAAAATTTATTGCATAATTGCAACATTTTACAGTTCAACACCACACAAACGACTAAGAGTTTTGTTTCCGCGCTTGGGATAATGAAACTTTTCATCTGTCCCATGTAAACGGTATCATGAAAGCGACAAAGTAGTACCATAGAATTTATTTAACGAAAAGGTAGCTCCACCACGCTGAATTTCAACAACCATCCATTGAAAACGCTGCAAACACTCACATTGCACAAGCTCATCCGTTACAAGATGTTATCACTAAAAATTGAATAAAACTCTGGGAGCATACACATATTTCCAGAAGATACCATCAGGGTGTCTCTCTTTCTCTTCGTCTCTATATTTTTGCGAGTACAGCAACAGCAGCAGCAGCTGCTGCTGCTGACTGCCGAGTTGCTGCTGGATCATCGCGATAGTGCTTTCCACCAACTGATATGACATGGAACGATGGTCGTCGTCGTCGTCGTCGTCAACGTCACGTCGGCGTGGTGTGAAAGAGTGTGAGCGGGAGTTGTTTGCCCGTTGCGCGGGGCCACCCGAGTCCGAGTTCAAGGTCAGTTCGTTCTATGCCCGGCACCACCCCACCCAACCAACCCGGCAGTGGTGGTGTGGAGTGTGATAGCACGTTTGCTCACGTTCGCGGGCTTCATGGACGTATCATCCGCACATAAACACACATCACCCTGCCGCCCCACATTTCACTCGTCTCGCATGTGTACTTCGCTAATGATGGTGATGGGTGAACAGCAGACGGGAACGCGAACCGTCGATATGTCGATTTGTTTTATGAACCTGCTGCTGTGTGTGTGTGTGTTTTTTTTATACACCCGAGTGGGATTTCTCCTTCTGTTGCTGGTGGAGTTACGAAAGGATTAGGGAAACGAAGTAAAGCGGGATATACAAGGTCATGCAAAGGACGATGCACCTTCGGCTGTTACATACGGTGTAGTCATTTCATCAGTAGAAGCTCGCTGGAATAATTTGTTGCAAATGTGGCACGATTTGTAATTTTGATCTTATGCAATTCTATCGCCAATTTATACATGACGAGGAAAATCTCCACCGTTCTTTAGTTAACGTCAATTCTAGCTAGTCAATCTGAGCAACCTTCCACAACACTTCCCAATAACGTCTGTCTGTGGCCTGTGCCTCCCGTCCACACACGAACGCAAAAAGTACAAGGTGAAAATAAGAAAAAGTGAAGCAATTACCTGTTTTCTGAAGGGTATCGCTCTCCGATACTTTTCACCCCTGTCCACGGACGTGTTGTGGGTTGGTTTCGTTCTTATTTTGTGGACCAAGAGAGAGAGAGAGAAGAAAAAAAAAACACTATCACGATGTATGCGCACTTTATGGACGAGTGTTTGGCCGTCGAGTGTACGAAGCTTCTTCCCATGAGGGAGAAGGTCATCGATCTTTCCACCTGAGGCAATTTCAAATTCTGTTCCAGAAATAGTAGTGCTTGGTGTTGGTGGTGGGTGTTTAGGTAGAGGGTGAGTGTGCACATTACGACGGTGTAAAAGCGTCGATGCGCAACCAATAAGCACACGGCGGTTGGCACGTACGTAGTGTGGCAAAATGAAATGAGTACGCGAGGGAACCCTTCCTTCCTTGGTTTGCTTGCATGCTTCCGTTCCGTAAAGCTCCTCACGTACAACTTCCGATGCGATGGACGGTGTGGTGTTGGGTTGGTGATGTTTCTTCCCTTCATCATCTCCACCAACACGGGTAAAAATTAGATTCTATGCAAACGGAGCCCGTCGTCAGCTTGCTTTCTTCTTCTTGTTGTGCGTCGGTGATGCGATGAGTGTTGGTGTACGATCGGAGGAAACATCGGGGAGAGCAAGCGTCTGAGGGGGCTGAGTGAAGTGTGACTATTTACGCGATCAGAATGCTTTAAACCAAACTTCACCTGACCCAACACAAACTGGAAGGAAGTGGAAGAGAGATTGACTGGGAAGGGAAACGGTGACCCTGATCGTGTGATGATGAGATGGGGTGGTTCTTCTCCACCATCACGATGCCAATGACCGCCGGTTGTTGTTTGCTTCTCTCTCTGTTGATGTCGCCGCCGTTTCGTCTCCATTTTCGGGGACTTTTCGAGCATTCGAAGAGTAGTTCGCGTGCCAGGCAAATATTAGTTCCAAAAGCGCAAAAATAGCGTGGTTTGATCAATAGTGTTCGTCGGTGTGTAAAAAGTTCTCTATAATACATGATTGTGGCAAATTTGCAAAACTATTTCGCTCAGAAGAAATACACTAGCGCTTGTTAAACGATTGTTAAAGGAGCAAATATGTTTTTCAATGATGGCTTGTTTTACACCACCATAACATGCACCGTATTTTCTTTTCGAGTGCATTATTCCACCATCTTCCGTTGTACTCAAGTATCGATCGGTAGTCGTTGCTTATTTTATTCATGCGATCATTGATTTCGCCGCCGGCCTCCTTCCCACTTATCCGCGGCATGATAAATACACCGGAAGTGCGTAGCAGTAGGAGAAAAAAAGCCAAACCGAAACGAATGGCGGCACATAACTCTCCGTTGCCAGGCGCTTTTCCATCAATTATGCTCCGGTTCCGGCGTGCGCGCGATCTCTGCTCATGCTGCTGGTTGATGGGTGTTTTCACTTGCCGGTGGGTTGGTGCGCCCGTCGCGATCTCACCCCTTTTTCATCTCCCCCTATGTCGGCGGCCCTCGGTACGGTTGCCCTTTTTCTTTGCCTGCCCGCGCGTTCACTTTCTAACGCGCAAGTATGGTGAGAGAGAGGGGGGAGGGGTGCTGAATTACGCCACGATGCGCCTATGGCAGAGTTTTGTTAAAGGGCACACCGTTGTGGGGTTAGTGGTGGTGGTGGTGGTGGCGAGGGAGAAGGTTTACTTTCCCAAGTGAGCGGAAAAACTGGGAAGCAGATATATAATGGTTTCTCTAAAGAAAGGGAGCGCGGGAAGAGCGAAAGGTAGCAGAGGAATTTCTGTGGATTTTTTTTGTTTTCATCCGGAAGCAGAGATTGTCCGGTGTTGTATCCAACAACTTTTTTTTCCAACATTCTTCCGGTGCGGAGTGTGAAAAAAGATGTAGCGTATATCGATAATCGATCAATGGCTCACAAGTGATCGTTTTCTTCGAACTACTAAACCATTTTGCTCATTCCTGCACCTCGCATTTTACATCGCAATTGATCATTGCAATTGAGGAACAAAACATTGTTTAATAATCTCTAAATGTACGTTCCATTCATACAAAATCACTTCACTTAATCGGTTGAAACTCGAAACAAATTAGGTTTGGAAACTTACTCGCATAGTAATAAGCGTCGTCCGACGTGCAAAACCCACCGTCCAAAGAGAAAGGGAATAAAAAGGGCGCTTTTTTAAACGTCGGAAAGACAATCGCGATCGCAAAAAAAAGGCATGGCAGACATCGATCGCGCACACAAATATACATCGTGTGGGTGGCGAGGCGAAGCAGGAAAGATCAATCGCGATGTACACGTACCACCACCTCCCAACGATCCACCTGTGTTTTTCTTCCCATTCCACGACCATAGCATCATCATGGCCGTGGCTGCTATTGTGGGAGGTGCGTGTTACGCATGCGCGCAGCATAAAAGCGCGTGAAAGCGAGCGAATATCGGCGGAAGCTCTCGAAACGAAAGTGTAGTGTGCGTGTGGCGGTCAGTGGAGAGGTTAAGACCAGGAGGAGGTGGTGGTGCGGTGTGCTACATAACATTTTGCGGGTGGCTTGCGCTCGGTGGGTGACGCAGCGGTGGGCAGTTTCGCGGATAAGGTTGGCTAACTTTTTTCCACATTTTTTTTCTCTCAATATCATTATGACACTTTTTTGAGAAATAATCGCTGGTTAAGTTTAGACCTTTTAATGTAAAACAAGCTCTGTACACGCTGCCTCTTTTTCGTGTCACACCCAAAAATCCGCCAATGTTATAACTAATCAAGCATAATATGAGCCTTTTGTGTTTCGGCTGCATTTCACTTCCTATCTTATGGTTTCCGTGACGTCCTGCAATGAAGCTGGTGATCACTATTTGCCTTTCCTTGAACACCATCGCTCACTCTCCCTCAATCAGTGCGGGGTTGTTTACACACCACCCCATTCCCACCCATCACGAATTGTTGTCAGTTACTCTCACTTTCATCTGAGCATCCCGATGGGTGTTGTGGTGGTGTGGAGAGGTGGGAATTATGTTCCTCTCCTCACTCTCACCATTAGTGGACACACGGGTATGGGAATCTCTTCCTATACGCGGCCGGCGTGGAGGAGGCACAGTGTTTATTTTAATCTGAAGTAATCAAAAACGATCATGGCTGCCGGGGTCATGCAAATGCATTTACTTTCCTTCGGTCACTCGAATTTTCACCCGAATGATTTGTTCCGGTTTGCTGGTTTTGCTGCTGCAGTTGCTCTCTGTGATGTTGGGTAGTTGGTGGTGGTCGACTACTGTCTGTATTTCTGATACACACACACACACACCCACCTCGGTTTTCTGCTTTGATCCTCCTGTGCCTGCGAAACGAGAGCGAAAGTGGTACGTTACAACACCATCTAAAAACAAAAAAGCGACCTAACCGTTCACTTTCTTTCGAGCGAGTGCGCGCGCTTGCTTTTGGCGTCCACAAGATGTTGTTTCCATATTTGCGAGAAACGGGGCAAAAGGTGATCTCCTTCCGGTGTCTGTATCTGTTCCGGGATTTTATCGCGAAGAGAAGGGATCGATCGATGGTTGATGATGATGATGATGATGATGCTGCCGGTGGCCACAGGCTGCTACATGAATACAAACCAACGACATAAAGAGCACGAGTAGAGTGGAGTGTATTTGTGGTTGTGACTTATGATACTGGAAATAGTATAATTCCGTAAACGATAAGCGTGACTTTTTCCGATCGCGCTTACGTAACTAACCAGAAATTTGTTTCAATTAGGTCAACGGTAACGGATAAAATAATAAGTCACAAAAATGTAGAAAAGAAGATATTTAGAGAATAATATAGAGAAGAATAATGTTGACAGTATTAAATAAGCTTTTGTGTTTAGATCTTAATATAAAGTGTCGTTGGACGTTGTAGTTGATATTATATCATAATCAGATTATTGTATCTAACACATCATTAAAGCATTTGAAGAAAAAAAATTTGAAACACGAGAGATAATTGTCACCCCGTCACCGTATTCTGTTTCGCTTGACTTTTCGTACACTTTTTATTTCCGTCTTCTTTGGGGCATAAGCGCTCGCTAATTATGCGAAGGGTTCGTATGCCGTAATAGGGATTTGATTTCCATTGGTGTGCTAATTTTCACACCTCCTTTTTTCTACTCTCTCTCTCTCTTGTCCTAGTCACTTAGCGCTCAGCAAGTAACGATCGATCGTCTTCGTTCGACGAACACAAAGCAACACATCGTTTTGTCGACGTTTTCGAGGCGCCAATTTTGTTTTATGTTTTACCGCATTTTGCGCCGCTGCTATTTCTGTCGGCCACTCTGTTTCGCTTTGTTTCCGGATAAAGCTATGGGTACTGTAGGGTCTCAAATGTTTGAACCATGAGATAGGTTCGCTCCAACTCATCCTAACTTTCTCATCCCAAAAAACCACCACTTACTAACCGCGCGCACGCGATCGACATCTCCCCGTCGCGGTCCATAATTAAGCAGAAGAGAACGTGATTACGAAGTGAAATATGATCCTTGTCGAAAGGCAACAGTTCGCATTTATCTCCTTGACACATGGCTTTACGAATATCAAGTCGTTTCTCGTGCATAAAAGCTCCTGTTGCTGCTGCTGTTGCTCCTCAACAAATGGTGGATGTACCGTGAAAGGAAGAGATTGGGTGGAATATCTCTCCAGTGCCGAATTCAAACCGCAACTCACGGCAGAAAGAGGACAACGAGAGAAAGAGAGAAGAAGGTGATCGCGATTTCCCGCGTAAGAAACACGTTTTTAACCACCACCCCACTATCACCCTTCTCTGGTAGGCTTTCCCGGCGTCTCTTTCTCTTTGCATTTCTCCGCTTACATAATGCCCCACGAGAAGAGGGCGCCCGGGGGCCAGGGCCGTGTGTTTCGCTCGATTGTAGAAAACGGCGGCAGGCGTTTTTGAGCACAATTGGTTGTGTAAGGCCAACGAGCGGGCGAGCGGTGGGACGGTGGCAGGAGGAAAACCGGAAGATGCAATAGACGAAATTGAGGTTTTCTTCTTCACGCTTCTCGCTTTCGTTCGCTGTGTTACTTCCTGTTGCAGGCGAAGAGATCCTCACAAGGAAATGATGTCGCTACTTTGCTCCTTTCTCTTTCTTCCTTGAAACGCATGTGACAATTTCCTTCTTTTTAATATGTAAGTGTTGGTTCGTAAAGTGAAATTTCGTAAATAGCGGAGAAAGAGGTGAAACGTCCTCCCATATAAGGATTGGTATTGGGATGGGATAAAGCGAAGTGGTTGTGATGAGGATTGCAGATCATCTTTCTTCCTTTTTCTACTAATCGGGTGTTTGTTGAGGGTAGTAATTTACTCTAAAATCCTTTACTAGAAACTTGTGACGAATCTCTCTGTGAATGGGGGTTGAAGAAACTACGGTTTCTCACTACACCCTAGTGTACGTCTGGCCTTTGTCTACGATCAAATTTTAGTGGGAGTCTCTTCCTTTATCCAACCCAGATAATTTGCTCCAACGCAGGTATAAAAAAGCGTTCGCAAGAAGATCGAGACGTCTATCCCCCGCACACCACTCCAAGCAGCAGCGCCCAAATCAACTCCGACGCCGCGCACGGCATGAGGTGAAAGTGAAAGAGAGCAGGCAGGCAGCAGCAACGGCGGCGGCGTCGGGTTGTGAAAGGCCGGCCCCCAGAAGGAAGGTGGTGGTGGTGGACGCCATTGAATGCGGTAACACACCGACACGAGAAAGCACACCAACCCCGGAGTGAGAGTGAGAGTGAAATGTTTGGGAAGCTACGTGTGGTGTGTGGATTGGGGTGTACGATCACGATGCTGATGATGATGATGATGGTGTTGGTGTTGGTAACTACCACGTGGAAAGGAAGGGGCTTGATGGACGGACCGTCGAAGGTACTCTCACTCCGACGAACTCATTGGCTCTGGCCCCCAACAACGCCGAGGCTAGGACGGTCAGCGCACATTGTCTCGGAATCGTTCGTCGAGAGAGTGTGTGCGTCGTCCGCGTCGTCCGTCTGGCAGCCAGAGATTCGTCGTTGTGTATCCTCCGGGCCGCGGGATGGCAGCAACATGATGTGCGCAAACACGATCGCGATCGGACGGCTTTCCTAAATCATCTCTCGGCGTACATTTTCACGATTCGTGCTGCTGGAAGAGTTGGTGTCTCTCTAACTATCTGTTACCACCTTATTACTGTGTGTTTTTAAGTGTAATACGATTATGTGTGATTGTCCCACCGAAATTCGTTAGTCATTTCTACTGTGGTTCCGTTGGTGTATAGTGTGTTGTGTGCTGCAGCTTCAGTGGAATATCGATTTTAGTGTTCACTTGCATTGCATTTATATTACATAAAGCAAGCAATAGTTTTACGTGCTTTCTGTGATTCGTGTTTGTTCGTTTTAACGTGTATAATTTAGAGTGCAATTTTAGACGATTGGTAGTAGCCGCTGCTTCCATTTGATAATACTGCGTGTTTGAAGCGAATTGCCTACCTTTAGGCGCAGAAGAAAAGGTGCTCGAAACCTCAAAGTGTTTTATACAAATCGTCACAATAGCGCCGTGCAGCAAAGCATGGCAGAAAAGTGTGTACAAACGGCGGCGACCACCACCATGCGGACGAGAACGATAGCGATTGCGACACCGGCCGGATCGACCACTTCTTCCGGTGGTAGTGCCGCGTTGATTGTTCCTCCGATCGTACTGCCGCGGTTACCGCGTCGGCGTATCCTAACCGCTACCTACATGGCCACGACGACCATCGCCAAACCGGTGGATGATTTTCTTGCCGGGCACAGTGAAGGACAGCGGCGGGATCATCCTGCTGCCACAAGCACCTCCACGACCTGCGCCAACAACAACCTGCCTTCCAGTACAACAAAAACGGCAGCGACAACGAGGACAGCTGCTGAAAAGGAGGAGTCGGATATCCTCGCACCGGCAGCTGCTGTCGCTGTTCCCTTTACCACCACCACAACTACAATCATGCCGGGGGGTGTTACCGCAGACGCTCCAACCGAAACGGACGACGATCTCGAGGAGCGGAAATACGTCTTCAAGATGAAGCTGAACTACTGCAACATATACCTGGTTACGACCAGCTATCGAAAGGAAAGGCAACACTCTCTTTACTCCTTCATCCATCCCAAATCCACCCTTGCTTGCTGATAAGTAGCGAAGGGGTAAAGTTGAGACAGAGAAGATTTCACTTTCATCTTACGAGGGAGAGAAGGAGAGCCGTGCTCGTTCTCTCGAGGTTGAGTGTTGTTACGTACATTCCCGGACTGCTTTGATGGGTTGCAAACGGAGCGAGCGCGTCGTCGAGTCTGCCTTCCCAGCGGCTCCCCCCAACATTGGGGGCATTTCTTTTTCGTCGTCGTCCCACAGGCCAGCTCTCTACTTTTACATAATCGTTACCGACGACTCCGCAGACACTCTAGCTCTAGGAAGCGAAGGGAGGAGAGGGGAAGCTTGAAAGGAATATTTCCCCCCGCGATCACACTTTCTTCGGATGTTGGAGGGTAACGGGGTAGAAAAAAGTCTGCAAACGCGCGATCGCGATCTGTGTGTTTTGTTTTGCTTGCTGTGTTTGGGAAGGGAGACGTGATTGGTAACGCAGGGCGGGGCGGTGTGCAGTTTCCGTGAGCGAGCGAACGATTTTAGACCTCACTCCCCTCGCCCTCAATCAGCCTGATGAGACGACTGTTTTCTCCGCGATCCTCCTTTCTTTCTTCTATACAAGCGTACGCGCGCACAAATACAGGCAAAGCGGTTTGCTAAAAGAAAACATGCGTGCCCGCCACCGCGATAGGGGTTGCTGTTTTTTGTGTAGGTGTGTAAAACCACCAAGGGGGGAGGCCAGGGTGAAGTGAATTAAAATATTGGTTACCTAACAGCGGCGCGCCTCGTCATATGGCTTCTTCTTCTCCTCCGGCCAAAGCGCCGGAGAGAAATTGTAAAAAGCGTAAAGAAAGGAGGCGTCAACGTTTCCGCGGCGTGCGCGCGCGAAGGTGGGATGGCGACGAGTACGTCGCTGCTACATAGCGAAAATTGGAATGGAATATGAAACTTTTCCCCGGGTGTTTGCTGCGTCGCTGCGGCCTTTCATATTTGACGTTTTTTTTTCGCTCGCTCTTCCTGCTCCGCGCGGGAGGCCATCTTTACTTTTCTTTTTCTGGTTTCAATTTGTTTTGTAGTAGTAGTTTTTTTCTGCTGTGCTGCCCGGTACTGGGGGATCATCGATCGTGAATTGTGTGGAGAAACCGTGCGAGGCGGCGGAGGAGAAGAGAGGGAGGAGGCGCCTCGTCGGTCACGTTTTCGGTGTGATTTCGTTAAAGTATAACAATGAGCAACTAGTAGCGCAACGTGCTCGGCAGAGCCGCCGCCCACTTCTCGGATCCCAAAGGGTGGCGAAATGGGCAAAATAAACTTTCTTCAAAGAAGAGTGAATGCAAAATCGCCCACACTAAGAAACCGCGAAATCGTTTTGTGTTTCACAGACGAAGTTGAGGGAAAGGGCCCATATCATACGGATCCTTTCCTAATTTTCCCTTTTTTGAATAGCTTTGTATTGTTGTTTCTTTTATCCCGATAAAATGCACAAAGAAAAACATAAAAAGGGTGAATGAGATACGCACGTGGAGGTGGTGTTGCTTTGAGGAATGTCTGCTTTGTATTTTTCTCCTATCACTTTACGTACTTCCGACGGTTAAAGTATTTTTTAAAGGAAATTAGTTGTTTTTAGCGAAACCCTCTAAACTGATTGGTAATGAAAGTTAAAGTTATCTCGTAATCGATTGCACTGTGGACTAATGGATGTTTTTTAAAGCACTATATAACCCGCATTGATTTCTTTTGTTACACAACGTTTTAACCGATTCTCTTTCTCTTCTCTTCCTCAAAAAACCGAACAGGTCAAAGTGGTCAAATTCAGCTATATGTGGACGATCAACAACTTCAGCTTTTGCCGGGAAGAGATGGGCGAAGTGCTGAAATCATCCACATTCTCCGCGGGTGCTAATGATAAGCTAAAATGGTGAGTTTATTTTTTATGTCGAACGCAACGAAAAGTGGAATCAAATGGAAGCAATATCAGCTCGGGGTGATCTTCAGATGCTCGGCTGCAGCGTTACGAAATCGATATTCGTGCAGTGATGATCATTCGCATTCGGAAACGACGGGAAAAAGAGAGTTGGTTGCTGTGCACACTGCCATTTGATGGAAGCTCTCCCACCACCATCGACCACAGGACCTCGTTCGTTGCTCAGGCGCCTTTTTTTTGGCTTCCTTTCCGTCGTGAAATCGATGAGGAGATCCTTTCACTCCGGTCAAAATTTCACCGGAAAGTGGTGCTGTTCGAGAGAGCGCGCACCTCATCAGCTCCAAGATGGGGGTGCGAGCGTTTGCGCGCGCGTGCATACCGCGCCATCAGATCCGTATAGAAAGTCAGACTCGGCCGTGTGCGCCATTTCCGTATAGAAAGTACAAAGGTTATGTGATGATTGCGCGAGTTTTTTTTTCGCCGCTTTTTGGGTGGCTGGTGTGTTTGTTTGGTTTGGTTACCTTTGCGCCTGGCTGTCTGCCTGCCTTGTGTTTTTGTTTTATGACAGGCAGCGTAAAAAGGTGTGTATGTGTGTATGTGATAAGCGAGCGTAAAGGGTGTCAAGCTTTATTGGACGATGTGTCCATTTTGGGTCATACATACCTGAAGTGGGTGCGAATATTGTTTTAAACTCCGATCAGTATTACTGCTGGACGTATTTCGAAGAGGCGATTTGTTTTGCTTAAATATTTCGTATTTATTTGCCTTATGCCTTCGCAAAACATTACCTGACTATGAACTAATCAAAAAACCCTGAAACGAAGCATTGAAAATGTCTATTTTGGCAGCATATTTGTAATCATCGAGGTTTTTTTACCATCTCTGTTTTCTCCTCCCTCACAGGTGCTTGCGCGTCAATCCAAAAGGTCTGGACGAGGAAAGCAAAGACTATCTCTCCCTCTACCTGCTGCTGGTGTCCTGCAATAAGTCGGAAGTGCGGGCCAAGTTCAAATTCTCGATCCTCAACGCCAAACGCGAGGAAACGAAGGCGATGGAGTCGCAACGGGCGTACCGGTTCGTGCAGGGCAAGGACTGGGGCTTCAAGAAGTTTATCCGGCGAGATTTCCTGCTCGACGAGGCGAACGGGCTGCTGCCGGAGGACAAACTAACGATATTCTGCGAGGTGCGTGGTCGCGTGTGCTAATTGGATGTGGGCTTTCCTTTTAATAACACGATCATCTTCATTTACAATCTCATGCAGGTCAGCGTGGTGGCCGATAGTGTGAACATTTCCGGCCAAAGTAACATCATCCAATTCAAAGTGCCAGAATGCAAGCTGTCCGAGGACCTGGGGACGCTGTTCGACAACGAAAAGTTCAGCGACGTTACACTGGCGGTCGGCGGTCGGGAATTCCAAGTGCACAAAGCAATCCTAGCAGGTAACACATCGACCCCTTATCCCTTGAATATGTTTTTTAAAATTTATAACACCTGTTTACCATCCGCCTCCTTCCCTTTCCAGCACGCAGTCCCGTGTTTGCCGCGATGTTTGAGCACGAGATGGAGGAAAGGAAACAGAACCGGGTCGCGATCACCGACGTGGACCACGAAGTATTAAAGGAAATGCTGCGGTTTATCTACACGGGGAAAGCCCCGAACCTCGACAAGATGGCGGACGATCTGCTGGCGGCAGCGGATAAGTACGCACTCGACAAACTAAAGGTGATGTGTGAGGAAGCGCTCTGTGTTAATCTGTCGGTCGAAACCGCGGCCGAAACGCTCATCCTGGCCGACCTGCACAGTGCGGACCAGCTGAAGGCGCAAACGATAGACTTCATCAACACGTAAGTTGCATTTCGACGGGTGGGGAACAAGGTTATGCCAGAAGTCGAGCGATCATTGCCTCTCATACTTTCGAAATGTGTGAGAGCTACTAAAGCTTGAATGATGATCTTAAATCATCTTATTCCTACCTGCTAAACTGTCCTACGAAAGGATCTCATATAAAAATTTATATTATTCTCTCCTGAAGATGATATTTCTAACGATGTTCAAATGATATCGATATTTTTAACAATATTGTTCATATTAATGGGATATTTTTGCTCTGAATGCTACTCTTTAAAGGGTATGGAGAGATTTTTGATCAAATCACGATTAAAATTCTTCGCAAAGAGGAAATTATGCTCTAATTTCCTATGAAAACAATCCTAGTCTGAAGTACAATTATATTCACTCTCTCGTTTACTCTCTTTCTCCCTTTTTCTTAGCAGTCATGCGACAGATGTGGTGGAGACGGTCGGCTGGAAGAACATGGTCGCGACCCATCCGCATCTGTTGAACGAGGCGTACCGGGCGCTGGCCACGCAACAGATACCACCGATCGGACCGCCGCGCAAGCGGGTTAAGATGAGCTGAAATAAAATGTTGACATCCGTAACTGCCGTGATGTCAACAACATCGCCTTCATCGCCGTCGTCGTCGTCGTTATCATCATCGTCATCACCGAGCTCCTCCTCCTCCTTCGTATCCCCGTCCTCCTCGTCGCCGTTGGAAAGAACGAGCACGGTCACACTACCACAACCAGTAACATCTTCGTCGTCGTCGGGAACTGTGACCGCCGCAACACCACCCTCGGCTCCAGCACTGGCAGCAGCGCTACTGCTGACGTCGTCACCTTCGTCTGCGACAAGTCGCTACCACCAGCACCAACACCATCACCAACCCTCACCGACCATGGTACAATCGTCAACGGTGGCCACTAGCACGGGCTCATCGTCACTGTTGATCAATCATCTCACGAGCAGCAGCAGTAACAGCAACAACAAACATTCTCTCCCACTACCACCATCCACCTCAGTATCATCATCTCCTGCGGGTGGTGGTGCAGCAAGAGAAGACGAAGGCGGAAAACGCATGCTGCATCAACAACAATCTCCATTGGTAGTAGTGGCTGCGGCAGCAGCAACAACGGCAGCGCCAGTACCACTACCACCATCAACAACCCAAAGGAAGGCACCAAAGCCCCCGCCACTACCACCATCACCGAAAGTGACAAACTCATCCTCCACCACGTCGTCCTCCCCGATCGTGAACGTGGTCGTGAATGATATTGCTGCGGGACTGGCGAATGCGGTTGCGGCGGCCGTTGCTGACGCGGTCACGGTGGCCACCATCGGTCGGAATCTAAATCTGGCGTCTGGTGGAGGAGGAATAGCTGGTCGGCAAGGTGGCAATGGTAGTGGCAGCAGCAGCAGCGTCACCACCACCAACTCCTATTCCCAACTACGCCAACAGCTCGAAATGGGAACGTCTGTTCTAGTAGGTGCGGCCGCTGCAGCAGCGGCCTCCGGTGGGTCCAAAAACGCTCACCCACAGCAGCAACACAGTCATTTGAAGCAGTTTCTCAGCGCATCGCCGTCCAGTAGCGATGGAGGTCTTGCTGTGGCTTCTGCTGCTGTAGCAGGCGGTGCCGGTAACCATCAGCAGCAACAACATCAGCACCCTGGTGGTGCTGTAGCGCAACAACAGCAACAGCAGCAGCAGCAGCAACAACAACATCATCACCACCATCACCATCACCATCATCACGTACATTCGCAGCAGCTATTGCGACGGCAGATTGTAAGTGGTTCATTATCCGCCACTACCACCGCTGCTACTGCAGCGAGCACCACTTCTCCCTCCGGTGAAGGTGGAGGAGGACGCGACATCGTCGGTAGCAGCAGCAGCTGCAGCAATCGAACCAATCGTCTCTCCTCGAATACGATCGATGCCAACTCTAGTACTAACCATCACCATCATCACCTTCGCCGGTGGTAGAGGGGGTAAACGTTAGTAAGTAGTTGAAATTTGTGCCGCGTTCACTGTGCGTTGCCACTCTGCTGTGCTGCATTAGGAGAGGGGGAGGATACATAGGGCGCGTAATCGGAAACAGGAAACCGGGGATATTTGTGCGTGTGTGTGTGTGTGAGTGTTTTTAGAGTGCAGAACAACGCGTGTTTCGTGCGTGTGTAGTAGTGGCACTAATAGTAGCAATTAGTAGTAATATGGTAGTAGTTAAACGAACAGACAGCAATGTGAAACGAGAATGAATTTAATGGAAGAAAATTCTAGTTTTTTTGTTTTTTTTCTTAACAAAGCCACTACTGCTCCGCTGTGCTGCGCTGTAGTGTAGCTACGGCTACTCTGTTACTGCTTTAGGAAGAAGAAGAAAAAAGGTCATCTAGTAGTTGTATTCCTTTTCCTGCCTCTCATTCCAATGCTTTACACACACACACACTTGCACACATACGCATTCACATGAGACTTTGAAGGTATCCAAGAAAAGGTCGGCCTACTTACAGTGTAAAGTGGGTTTCGTGCGCTGTGTGCGCAGATTGCTTCCTTTGTGGAATGAGCAACCGTCGGAAAAATAGTCTTTTTTGCTTTCTTCGTTCCGACCCTTTTTCAAAAAAAAAAACGATATCCATCCCCTTCCTTTCTATGCCGCTGTACTCCCCCCACCCTCCCTTCGCTGCACAACCTTATCAACCTCTCAACATTTCGTTTCGGGCGCCTGGCTGCTGCTGCTACTTCTTCCGGGTGGGGAATTAATTTTTGTTGTTTCATTTCAAATTGTTCGATTGTGCGCTGCGACGAGAGAAGAGGGAAGGCGAGAAAGAGAGATATAAAGAACGAGGGAGAGAGATCTTTTTTCTCCCGCTCTCCCCCCGCCACTGTCAAAACCCACAGTTTAAAAATAATTTATGCAATGTGATATTTTTTTTGTCGTCTGTACGTGTTAGCTAATATTAATTAATTAGTAATATGACAAGTGATGAAGAAATGAATCGTTTAAAAAAGCGGGCAAGAGAGAACGAAAGAGAAATGAAAATCCCGGAAAGGCACTAGATGGCAGCAACAGGAAGTAAGGCGAGAGACAGGTGGGGAGAGAAGGGTTACATGCCAAGGTTTTCTACATAGACGGGCGGTAAGGAGGAAAGGAGACAAACATGAAGCATGATGATAGGTGTGGAGTACGAGGAAAGAAGCGACAAAGAATATAAACGACGACGGCAATTAGAGGGATTTGCGAATCCTTTCGCTAGTGTTTAAATGGACGGCATAAGATAATAATCACGATAAAGGATACGAATGAAGGACGATGATGGATGATGATTGAAAAGTAAGAAAGTCACACGGTAAAACGGATGTCAAAAAGAAGAAGGAAATAGCACGAATGGAGTTGGACAAACAGTTTGGAGTGTGTGGAGTTTGACAAACAAGCAAATTAACGCCTGGTAGTAAGGAGGATTTAATTTTGATAGCGTGACAAGAGAGAGAGAGAGAGAGATTGAGAGATATAGAGTGAAAAAGAGAGCCAGCAAGCCAAGTGTAATCTATTTTTTGCCGATAATATCCCGTAATAATAATGCTGAAGATGATGACCTGTTTAAAGGTGGTAATGTTATAATTGGGAAATAAGAATACACGTTGGCAGTAGTAGAATCAGCAGAAGCGGATAAAAAATGGGAGGGAGTGGAGGTGGTTGAGGAATTTTTGTATACCCATTTTGGGCTGTATTTTTTTTTTTTTGAATTATCTAACGTCAAAAATAATTAAACTAGCGAAGTGTGTTTTGATATTTTCTTTAAAATATTTTGTTATACAAGAATTTTGGATAAATTATTTACATCATCCCTTCCGTCTCGCTACAGACGGATAATCGCATTTGTTTTACTCTAAAAGTCTTGTAAAATTCGTTAGAGTGGTTGTTTTTTGTGTAAGGGATGAACTGTTTTTTTTTTTCAAAAGCTAAACATTTTTCCATTCATTAGCACATTTGCTGTTGTGCAGTAAATTCTTGCCGAAATTATCCTCCTTCTCTTGGGACGCGGCTGGCCATACGACAGAGTTTCCGGTATGGTCATTTCCTCCGTCTGAAGCACGACAGTTAGTCATTAGAAAAGTCATATTTTTGTTTTATTGAAACCGCGTAGTGTGTTAGTAGTATGTGCTATGTGGGCGCCCTCACGCGTGTGTGTGAACGAAACTACCCCACCACAAAGATAAAGAAAAAATGGCAAAGGAGATGAGTAAAGTGTAAAGAACGAACGAGAATCGTTACGAAAACAATCCTCCCGCACGCTGTTCCGAGTTGCTTGGGTTGACAAACACAATACAAAAAGAAAAGCACTCGTTGAAGCGAGAAAGAAAGCAAAAGAAAGAGAGAGAGAGAGGGACACAAATTTCAAATGTACATTTATTCCTTACCGGGCGGCGGGGTTGTGTTGTCCCAGCGCCCACTTTGATCCTCCTATTATTAATTTTTTCTTCTTCATTCTATCCATTACTATTATTGATTAACTACTTTTTTCTGTTTAGAAACTTAGTTATTTAGTAGCAGCAAGCGTTTTGCCCTCCCCTCCCCCTGGGCGAGATGAAATCAATCACAGATCACTCCCCTTTCCCACTTGCACAAAATACACAAAAAGAGCATAAAAAGCAAGTAATAAAAAAGTAAACACATACAACACCACCACATGCAAGCGAAAAGGCGCTAGCACGGCTAGCAGCGGGGAGGTGTAGAAAAAAGTGGGAACTGGAGCCACGCGGAGTGGGCAGGGAGAGGGTTAGATTTAGAAGGAGAAAAAACAAACGTTTTTGTTTTGTTTCGTTTACGATACAATTTCAAAATAAAACAACACTACAAAGTAAATAAGGAAATAAGCGAAATGTGCATATAAATAATAGATCTACGCGAGCTGGAGCAGAAGCGCAATGATGTGCTTTTTGTCGATCGCTTTGGAAAGAAAACGACATACACACACACATAAACCACGCGCATACACACATACTACATAAACATCTACACCACACTCCTATTATCGATCCCGAAAGCATCTTGATTAATTTTCCCTGTCTGTGGAGAACGTTTTAAAATGTAGTTTCAAAGTACAACAGGCAATAATACGCAACGCAAAGATGGTACAGATTTTGAACGCGAGATAACAAGAGTCCCGCGGCATAGTAGAATCCTAGGACAGGACTTCACACCTCGGACGGGTTTGTTTGTACTGCAATATGTGCTGCGTATGTGTGTGAGTGAGTGTGTGTTTGTGCATGTAAAAGTGTAAAAAAGGCAATCGATTCAAAAAAACCAATTTCAAACTCAGTTGCGTTTGTCTAATCACTAGAGCGTAGTGCAGTGTGCGAAGCGTGCAACAGAGGTACGGACCGGAATACGAATCAGGGAGAGCGAGCAGCGCGCGCAATAAAGAAAAGGGCACGACGTATCGATGAAATGGCGCCAATGATAGTGAAAAATGGAAGCAGGTTCTGTTGTAGTCGGGGGATTCTAAGTTTGTTTTAAACGTGTTTGTCGCCCTCATAAAAAAGTGAATTGAAAATAAAAAAAGGATCGGAGCGCGGCACGAGCGATGAAGCTAGTGCCCGGTAGTAAGCGATAGAAGGTAATTTGTAAGTGTAAGAAAATTTAAAACAATGTCAAAGGCAAACAGTAATAAACAAACAAGCAGAAGACGAAAATAAAAAAACAGTAGACACATAGTGCAGCAAACGAAGGAAATGAGACAAGTAAAATACAAATAAAAAAAAACTAAACCACACACAACAACAAACTACACGCTAAACACAAGCAAACCAACCAACAACAAAAAATCCAGAAAATGAAAACGATAAGGTAAATTTAGTACGATGGCTTCATATGTGATTATAAACAATATAAAAATGGAAGAAGAAACAAGTAACAAATAAGGTAAGAAGAAGCGAGATACGTGAAACCGTGAGCGAGGAATGGCAAAATAAAAGTAAATGAGTTAAAAAAATATCCGTTTACACGGCGTTCTGGTTGTTTTTGTTTTTTTTTTCTTTTACTGAAATATAGTACAGAAGGAAAGAAAATTAAGTATTTTTTCGTTGATTCTTCATTTTCCGTAAACATATCATAAAACCAACGGCGGTAGTGGCGACACTACCGTCCGTTCCCGTCGCTCGGGAATATTTACCTTTTTATATTTCTTTCTCATGATTCTTTCACAGTAAACCACATCAAGTAAACCCATTGTTTTGGAGTTAGGAAAACACAGGTTAGGTTTACTTGTTATACAAAAATACATACCTTTTAAAGATTTTAAAACAAAACGTTCAGTTTTGATCTACGTTCGCACGACACTTTCTCACTACTACCCGTTAGCTTGTTTAGTGTTGTTTAAGGAAATTAACATATTAACTACAACACAATTGTGGCACAATTGGATTGGTTGGTTTGGATTGGTCGTGATTCGAGCACCTAAATTGAACAGTAAATGGGGGAGTGTCCAGAGATGGAGAGTCTGCAAAAAGCACACGTACTATGCTGTTCTGCATTGTACAGCTATAAACGACGACACAACATTAGAAAGATGTTTTTCTAAAAGGCACTATTTGTTATGCTTATGGTAAGTTAGAAGAAAGTAAGGCGAACACGCACGTGGCTTCTTAGTATACTAATCGTAGAGTTGTTGTTAAGCAGTTTTGTTAAGCTCCGTTCTCACATTGAAAATAGAAGCAGGATTCCACCCGTGATCATGGATTGCTCGATTCGATAGGGATGTTCCGTCTTCAGAGATTGGCACGAAAAAAAAATGAAGCTCCGTCGGTCGCAAACTAGTGCTTCTCTATGGGACTGGTTTTTTCATGGCATTTTCGTGCGAAATACGCAAACGACGCCGAAGCTCGTTCGGGAACCGCTCGTAGCACTTCTTGCACACCGGTTTCTCGTCGTACTCGAAGAACTTGGACTTCTGGTCGAGCTTCTGGTCGCAGATCGAGCAAGAGAAATGATGCACACACCATGCCTTATTGAGAGCGGTGAAAACTGTCCGAGGGAAACGTTACATGTTTAGATGTGTGTACTGGCGAGCGTTCCACCATGGCCCACTTACCATCACCGGCGATGACTTGATTGCAGACGAAGCACAAATTTCCAAATAGCTGATGGTAGTGCGTCTCGCAGTAGGCCATGCCACGCTTTTCATAATGTCGATGTCCAAGGAACGGCTTCTCACACTTGGCGCATACAAAGTGCTGCGGAAGTTAATAAAATTTTTAATAATACTATTACTGGTATAATGTCTGGTATAATATCTATTACTGGTATGGTATAACAAAACTAAATATAACAAAATTTTGGTTAAATACTATTTCTTCAATACTCAAATAGTTTTTTTTTCTTTTTCTTGTCACGTATGAGTGGCATGGCAAGAATTTTATACCTATATCGAGCAACTTTTAGGTTTAATCCTCTGTTAGATCCTAGTAAAAATAATTACCCTTCCTGCAGTATGAAAGAAAATGTACGCATGTTAAGCTCCATAGGACACCAACTATATCACAAAACCCTTAATCAGGTTCTTTCTGGCTTTGCTTAGCTTAATTATCATTTAAATTGAATAGCCCAACATGTTTAAGACGTCTTTCTAATAAAAAATATACCTTTGTGTTTAAAGATGAGAAAATAATTTACTGTACATTACTTTTAAAAAAAAACCTAACTTGATGTTTCCTTATTAGATACGATCGTGTTAGGAAAATACCATTGCTAAAAACGCTTTTCCGACATTTCATTACAAGCCGAAAGAAAAGGTTAATAATGGAAGAACAACAACTTTATACGTACCTCCACATGCCAATGTTTGCCCAATGCCGTCACAACACGCTCCTCGATCGGGCGTCTGCAGGCACCACAGATCGGAATGCCCATGCGATCGTGACACCGTAGACAGTACAGCTCGTTCATGTCGTTGGCCGCATAGCCACTGCGGTTCTTTACCTCACGTGCCGACGAATCCAGCTCGGCCCCGCATGCGGTACAGTTGAAGTGATACCCATGGTACACTTCTCCCCGGAAGCGTAGCGGCGCGTCGTCGATGACACCACTAAAACATACGTGAACATTTACAAAGCTCCTCCTCCGTTAAACCACCGCAACCACCGTAACTTACTGGCACTTGTTGCAGATGTGCTTCCCGAGCCCAACCTCCTTCTCCTTGCGATTGCAATCGTGGCAGAGCGCCCGGTTCTGGTTGCGAATGAAGCCCGAATCGGCCAGCGGAATGCTACAGCGCTCGCAGGTAAAGCACTGCGGATGCCAGTTCGCTGCCATCGCTTTAATGACGCGTCCGATGACGAAGTTATTGCACTTGTTGCAGCACGGTGCGAACAGGATGTGAAAGTCCTTCTCGCAGTACTTGCGCCCCTCGAACTCGTAAAAGATGCCGTCCTGGAACTGGCGGAAGCATTGCGCGCAACTTCGGGGAGCGAAATAAGCACGGATCAGTAAATTCTGGTCAATACATTCTGGTTAGGTTATGTTTACTCACACAAAGCATTGCGTATGCCAAAGTTGCCCGTTCGAGTTGACGATGCGCTCGTGCGGCTCAAAACCTTCGTCGCAACGGGTGCAGTGCATGGTGCCGAGCGACATATTGTGGGTGGTTACACTGCGAAAGGAATTGTTTCGTCAATTAATTCAATGAAAATTACAATTTTATATATGTTAACCATCAGCCTTTGGGAGATTTTTTGCAGGAATTGTGTTACACATTGCATTGGGTTTAGGAAGCCATAGCGATTATTTCCGTGAGCATTAAGCTGGTGTCACTGCTCCGTCGGATGCGTTTTTTACGCATATTGTGTCAATTTTTTCTCGAAAATGACTTAATCCTACACAATATAACACGCAATGATCACGTCATTATGGTTGTTTCGCTCAACCGAGGGAAAATGGGACGAGGAATCATGAATATGGCAGAGACACCAGCCTAAAGTTGAAAAAATTGTTTAATGTTTTAATGATCGTCTATTATGAATCGTGTTAGACTTCCAACAATCAAAGGCAATATAATTTTAGCATCTGTGAAGCTTGTAACGATATGAAACCCAAAGCATATTGTATACTATAGATTTTAATATTGTTAATAACTAAATCTTCTACAGAGCTATTTCCTTTAAAAATTTGTATCCTTTAAAAATTAAAAATAGCCTATATGTATATAATGCATATCCACATAAACGACCAAGTAGGCTGCATTTTTGGTCCTTATTTATACCTTATGATTATGATGACACGTTTGGTTATGGGTGTTTTGGTTATGAAAAAAAACGGATTACTATGATAAAAAGCAATATTTCATTGGCACATAATCAAAAGATTGATGGGCTTTTAACATACTCTAAACGCATTTGAACGATACCACATAAATACCAAAGATATCCGCCTATAGAACTGATTTATAGTTATGATAGAAACATTTTAGGGATAAACTTTTCAAACGAACCAAACCGTAGACGGTAGGAAAAATTATGTTAAGCTTAAAACAAACATGTGATTGACGAACAGAGCACTTCCTCAGACAGCTAATAATAAATGTTTGTTTGAGTTTTAAGAACTGCTTTAATTCTGGGAGCAACATAAACGCATCGCAATTTGTATAAAATTTCTAGTACGCGTCCTAGTTCGACTGCAAATTGTTTGCTTGTGCTCATTTCCGTTTAATTTGCACGGAAAAAACACCAGAACTTCCCCAACGGTAAATACTGCAATGACGCTATTGCCTATGAATCGTCCGACCGTTGTCGAAAACGACTTAACCCAACACACTATAACACCCAATGATCACGTCATTACAGTAGGGCAAGAATGGGACGAGGAGCCATGAAAAACTTTTCGAAGTGCGGCACAGAAACTAACCCACTGGCCGCTACCGTCTGCAGGTTTGATCTGCCAAACTGATCCCACGTTTCCATCCTTTTGCCGGGAGTGGTCGGTGTTTCCGGTACGTTTGGAAGGTTTTGATACGTCCCGACAGTGTTCTGAGTGCGCGAATTAGAATCTCCCGCGTGGCGAGTGCCCGAAAGTCCGTACGGTACTGTCGATCGTTGCCCACCAGTACTCGGTCCTTGCCGTAGGGTATAGTTGTTATCGTACAGAGGGTTGTTTGCTGACGATTGCGATGTCGCCAAGAAGTGTGCATTGCGCTGAGGTATCGTGTTCGTTGTTCTTGGAGAGGGTAGTGGCTTGTCGTCGCCGACCCTTCTTATCGGTGACTTTGGCTGCTGATAATAACTCTCCATTTGGGGGCACTGTGGATATGAGGTCATGTTTTGCACTGTTGGATGCGCGCCGGGAACAGAACCGAGTGTATGAAACGCAGTGCGCGACGTAAAATTGTTTTCTGGAGTCACCTGATCTCCGGATCCGGTGTTACCGCTGCCATCCGGCTGCAATAGGTTCTCCTTGGATGTAGTTCGACGCTTGTATAGGTACGAATCTTCCAGCGGTTTTAGTTTGAGCGTACTCATAGCGTCTTGCTTATTCTACTGTTTCCTCGGCCGCACTTATTGCACACTTTTGCTTTTCGTGCGCAAATCGGGTACAGTTTCAACTCTAGCAACACTTTTCGAGCTGACGAGGCAAAGAAACACTACACTGCGCGGTGGAAACGAGATCGAGGCTTCAAGAGCGAACTTCGGCGGCGACTGGTACTGGTTAGACACGGACATTTAGCAGGCACACATAATGCGCCTTTACTTCGGTAGAGATTAATAGCTGAACGTGATAAACGGACCGTCACGTTGTTTGCCCGATAGCGGTACACAATCGAGATGCGTCAGTACTCGTTAGCCATCCGACGATTGTTGATGTGTATTGTGTGGTCTATGAAGGAGTTTTTTTTTTATCACTGCAGCTGCTGCTCCAATAATTACAAGCACACTCAGTACGCCACGAAATGCAAACTTCAACTGCATTTCGATTCCCAGGGCGTGGAGACTATTCGAAAATACAGTTGAAAGTGTGTATTCTGCCGCGCTGCATCGACAGTCCACTTTTCCAATAAGGATTTGCCCAACGAGAACCAGTTCGCGATGGTCCGTTCTCGTTTGCCTTCGGTTCAAGCCGCATCGTGTACGCGCGTTGCCGAAGGTAGCGCAAAAAGAAAGTACCACAAAACGGTGCGGCTGCGGGTGAAACGAAGATTTGTGCCTTTTAAGGAGAAAACAAGCCTGGGTGTGTTGTGGTGATTCCGCGTTGACAGCGGGAATGTCCAACGCATCCGAATGGAAGGTATAAATGTTCATCACCCACTTGGGCAAGCACAGGACAAGTTTTTTCCGTATCTTACTCAACCATGTCACGTTTTCGCGTGAAGCTCACAGCACACACGGGTACGGGGAACATTTTTATTTCCCTTTGCGATAGTGATAATTGTGAGACGGAAGAAGAAAGGTGGTAAATTTCATGTCGTTTGTGCACTTAATCTTTTAGCATCTGTGGTTGCTTTGGTGGGTAGTGTATGATCTGATTTCGTTTGGCGGTTTTCGGATGTGTTTCGTGTCAAGTGTCGTGTAAAGTTTTGTGTGTGTGTGGAAAAATACGTACAAGAATCGTTTCGTTATTTTAGTTAGACCTGATTAAATTGATTATTTGGTTCAATTGAATAGATATGACGACATTCTTGAACCAGTATGATATATAAAAATACTAAAGCTAGTCAAAGTGCCACTGAGTAGTACATTAGCTTGCGCAAAGCCCTTGGCTGCTCTGTTATTTAGGTTTAGAAAAGCCCACTTTTGAAAGACATAGCTACCATCTGGTTCCAAATTCGGTTAGTTTTGTAGACATTTAGCACCACACCCATATGATTTTGTGCGGAAAATCCTCCCATAGAAGTAGGCCTTACCCTGCAACTGGAGCCATGTTCTAAATTCAGATCAGTGTTTTTTTCCTACGACTGTCGATTTCCTTAAAAGGAATCAAGTTTCCAGCCAATCAATCCGACGAGTGCAAAACTACAATAACGAAAA
The DNA here is from genome assembly GCA_000956215.1 of Anopheles farauti No. 4. Taxonomy (NCBI): domain Eukaryota; kingdom Metazoa; phylum Arthropoda; class Insecta; order Diptera; family Culicidae; genus Anopheles; species Anopheles farauti No. 4. The sequence goes on from JXWZ01003767.1 coordinate 37,591, forward strand.
TAGCGTCAATCAAAAGGCTGGGAAACTATCTAGATGGAGCAACATGGTCACTATGTGTACTAATATAAAACTAAAAGACCTTGGATAAGAAAAACGTAGGCAGATGGTGGCACGCAATCCTCTATTTTCGTTGCGAACGATCGCCACATTCGCACCAAACCTGGGGCGATCGATGAGCTCATAGTCTTCTCATGCAGCATACACACCTCTTTTCAGCACCTGGGCGCAGTATGGTGGTTATCGCTCGAAACGCCACCCTCTTCACCAATCGGCCGACAATATGGATAAGGCACTTGATAACGTTAGGTGATAAATTAAATAAATAAGGCACTTTTAGCAGTAAAAGTTAAATAAACAAAAACGAAACGAAATCCGCCTTCTCTTGTTTTGTTTTTTTTTCGTTTCCCAACTGTCACCTTTGACAGTTTGTTAGTATGACAGTTTGACAGTATAACAGCGTGATGAAAATGTAAGGAAGGATGGGAAGGAGTCGCGCCTTGCATCTCGCTTGCACGATTCGAGCTGCCTATCCTCACCGGCGATTCAAATGGACGTTTGTTCGAAATTCGGAAATTGTGCAT
>JXWZ01003768.1:0-10434 GCA_000956215.1 Anopheles farauti No. 4
CGGTGGATTGCACCGGGCACAAATGTATGTTTATAGTGTGTTTACGCCCCGAGCCAAATGGGCGGCCGCTTTGTTCAAACGGTAGGCTCAAGGGGTAGACAGAGAGAGAGAGAGAAAAAAAAAAGTAACACATAAACGCACCGAGATTATCCCCACGGCACGGTTCGCTCTCCCTTTCCCGGTGCCGGTTCTGTAAATGTGCGCCAGCCAGACATTGTCCGCGTTCGGCCCGATAGCACGTGGTCCCGGTCTCGGTACGAATGTGAAAGTAAACATCGGGTGGTTCGGGTGGTTTCCCAGTCCAGTGGTGATGTACTGGTTGTTTATGTTTGAATTAAATTTGAAAGAAAGAAGAGTATTTTTCAGCATGACACGATACGGATACGATGACACATCCTGCGGTGAACAGACATCGGCAAGGCTATGCTCCTCATGCTAATGGATCATATTCCACCAACCGAATTGCTTTGGCCTAGACTCCGGTGCAGTCCTACATGAAATGTGACCCCAGAAGCCGGCCTCGGTTGCTTATTACAACGAGCCAGTTTTATCACGCACTAATGAGTGCTCGGGTTAGCAGCTAATGCTAATGCAGGCAGGCAGGCAGACAGGGCTTGCCGTGATTGTGTAAGGTCCGACCGGCAGGTAAGCGCACGATGTGTGGTTTGTAAATTCTGCTGCAACAGCGACACGCGCGGGAAAAGCGCTTTCCAGCAGACCGGTCCTGGAGTAGGTGTAACGATGCCATAAAAATGATGAAGATAAATAAAAAAAAAAACAGCACCCAGTGGCACTCACCCGGCCACGGCTGCCGCGTGCTTATGGGTGAGACTTATGCTGGCGAGATGAGAAAAAAATGATAAACCAGCAAAGAAGGTTAAGTGGCAATATGGAGCACTTCATGTCGTCGTTTTACTTTCGTCGCAATCCTTTTGCTTTTGTTGTGTTAGAGTTTGAAACACAGTAATTGTTCATTCTAATGAACGCATGTTCATGATAAATGGCTCCACAAATCAGAATTCATTTCAATAATTAAAACAAACCAGACGCACACGCATATAAAAAAAAGTGTAAAAACAGCAAAATCCCCCGAAAGAAACATCTCAACGAAGGAAGCAAGCGATGATTGAAAGAAATAATATTTAGCTACCAAATGTCAGGTAAGTTCATGCGCTTGGGGTAACGAAGCGATATCTCATTAGCAACGCTCCCGGTTGTCTTTTGGTCGGAACAAATTACGTCATTAAATGGGCACCATCCACGCCTGCTCGGACGGCTGATAAAACGCCTCGGTGGGGAATGCCAAGAACAAAATTGTAAAGTACGCATTGTTCACTGTTCCACCTACTTTCAAGTCTCCTGAGGAGACTTTCAACGCTTGCAACCCACTGCTGGAAAGCTATCGATAGTAATTAATTAGTTGTAGAAGATTTATTGTTCCTTCTTGGTGTTTCTTTTTGTTTGGATTGTTAATGAAAGAAATTACTTCTTTAAGGAGTCACGGAGCATTTCTAGCAGGTAGCCGATTATAAATGTTAATTATTTAAAGTAGTTTTACTAACGTCAAGGTTGATTTAAATCGGTTTGAAAAGTTCGGAATCTTGAAAATAAATTGTTTTATAATGTTTATCATACTTCAACGCACTACGATGGCTTCCAAATACTCAAGATTGATAAAATTTTATAAACGTTATCAAAACAGTATAAATAAAGCGTTAAAATAGTACTTTTACCGTCCACATCGTATACTTTTAAGCATGCAAACTCGACATATCCCATCCCAAGCAAGCAATTTTGATGATGAACTAGTCATTAACACCTTTTCAACGTTTTTTTTTTGCTTTTTTCTTTGGGTGTTTGCAAGCTGGGAAGTAGCAAATATGTTGTTTGCTAACGATTGTAAACGTGGCTATTGTTTTCTTCTCCATTTTAACGTACAGAAATGGTTTCTGGTAAATATCAAAAGTGTGCTTACGAAACACATTTTAATTATTAATAAATATATAATACCCTGAGAAAAATTACTTTTAAAATTCCTTTCGTTTACGTGTTTCGATCATATTGAATCCCAATTTCCATTCCATTAAGCGTTCTTTACGCCAGCGAACAGAAGCACTGTTGGGGAAACGTGCCCGAACGTGCGCGCGACCGTCGAAAATGGAAACATATGACCAGCACGCGACCCACCGTGTAATATGGCTCGGCCGGCGATTTATTCACGGTCGAGATCGAACAGCCGCTTCCGCGAGCCGTTGCAACGGGTGCCCGCTTTTACCACCCATTAACCCGCGTGGCACACCTCCCGCCGCACCGCCCGCCCCCCCGCTCGCGGTTCACTTTTCCTTTCGACGTATTCTTTCGCTCCGTTCCCGGTTTTTTCCGATCAGAAGGTTCGGGGTACGGGCGCGGTGGGCGCTTTTGTTTTGCTTTCGGTGGGCACACCACTTTTACCAGCGAGGTCTTCCGCGAGGTGGCGATGCCGTTCGAGAGTTGTGCGAGTGTGTGCGTGTGTGGTGTGGTGGAGAGTAGCGCATGCAAAGCGCATAGTTCGGCGCGTGCGTGCCCATACGCACCCGATCCCGGTCAGCAACGATCGGCGTCACGATCAGACACTATCATCATCATCATCAGCAGCAGCAGCAGCAGCAGCAACAGCAACAACAGCATCGCCATCACCATCATCTGCATTCGGGCGGCCTTCCCTTTCCCACAAAAAAAAAAAAAAAAAATCAACCGCAGCACAACCTTCTCCCATCGGTTGGCCAGCGCCGTCGTGCGCTTTCAGTTTCGATCGCACCGCGGCCGATTGCGGACGTGTAGCCTGGCTTTCTGTCTTCGCAGCGCACCCTGTCGCCAGCAGTATCACTTTCGAATTTTTCAACACCAACTCACCTTTTGTATCCTAGCCCTCGGAACCGTGGTGTGTTGGGTTTTATTTTATTATTTATTTTTGGTTGGTTTTATTTCATCTCTCCACGCCCTCTCCGGCCCTACCCGTGAGTAGTCGCTCGCTGATATTTATTTACCCAGCTAGCACGTGTTGTTGTTTTGCAAATCGATCGCGAAAAGGGCACCCTCTCGGTCGGTTGTGCATCAGTGATCGTGTTGTTGAACGGTGTCCAAAGAAAGAGAGAGAGAGAAAAAAAAAACAAAAACAATTGTTCATGCGACAGTTGATCCATCCCTTCCCAGCTCCCAGAGCCTTCCTACGGATACTATCCACCAGAAGATAGAAGAAAACAGTTTGTTGTGAAAACATTTCCACACGTAGGAGAAAAAAAAACCCATCTCACAACGACCTCCAATCGAAGCAGCACGATCCGGTGTTCGATTCGATCCACCGGAAGTGCGATCGTTTAGGGAAAGTGATGACCTGATACAACCAGCTCTAAACAGTGTTCGTGTTAAGTGTGTTGTGTGGCGTCTGCGTTGCGTGCGTGTGTGTGTGTGTGTGTGCGAATTGAGCTGCAAATCGCGACTTCGCCGCCACTTCGACGTGTCCGATTACAGCATAGCGTTTTGTTTTCCCGATCGCCTTCCCTCGCAAGCGCATCCCGGCGATTCCGAAGCAAAAAAAAAGCCCACCGGTCGCGTTGCTATAAAGATGCTATAAAACTGCGTACGTCAAAATTTAGTACATGTCATTTTCCTTCCCCTTGACAGGTGGTTTTTTTTCTTCTTCTCCCGTTTCTGTGGAAGATCATCCTGTTGGGCTTAGCAACCTGTTGATGCGAGAGAAAAAAAAAATCCCCCTTGCTAATCCTCGCCCAACGTCCGGTGCGAAATCGGTAGCTCCACGATCGAGCTGTTTGCCGAGTGTGTGAGTGTGCGTGTTTCTTGTGTGTGTGTGTGTGTGCGCCTGTTGCAAAATCATCTGTGTGTGCCGGTCGTGCGCCGTCCGGGGGAGGGGCAGCCGACCGCGGACGTGCGGATCTCGCGGCAAACTCTCACTTTCGTTCCGTCGTGACGGGGCGGGGGGGGAGGGAAGGGGGCCGTGTTAGTTTTCGGTGGCTTGCTGTTTGTTTACCCGAAACGCGCCGCGCCTGCCGGGTGCCGGGGCTAGTTGGTGTTGGTGGTATCGTGTGATTTGGCAGCACGGCAGCAGGACACGACGGATTTTGCCACCTTCGCGCGACGGCACAGGGAAAGGTTCGGTTGTTTTTTTTTTGTTTTTTTTTTGACACTCAAGCCGCCCGTGAAGTGTGCGGCGTCATCGTCACGCGGTCACCCTCCCGTCGCGACCGCGCGCTTGACCACAATCAATCGAAAGGTAAGTAATGGTTAATGGTGTTTCATACTCGTTGCATACCGTGCACCAGCTGGCACCGAGCCGTGGAGGAGGTGTCTGCCCTCTGGAAGCTTCGGCATTCATGTGGGGAGCTGCGAGTTACTCACGTTACGGGATGGCGCGTTATTTAATCTTCCATCGCGCTGCAGTGGGGAAAAACCCACCACACAATGGGCTCTTCGGCCACCCCCTTTCGGTCTTCGGTGGCATTCTGTCGGAGGCAGCGCTTTTCTGGTGATGAGATCTCATCACCGAACGGTGCCAAGAGGGGTGTGTATTGTATAATCGCGTACGTGCATTTCGCGGCTGATGCACCATCGGCCATCTCCACAGTGCTTCTGGGCGACCGATGGCGCCAGCAGAAGAAAAAAAATAAAACATCCAAGCAAAAAAGAAAATAAAGCAACATAAACGCACCCGGCCGAATGGGGATGCGTACGGTTTCGAAGACGCCCACCGTGAGTCATAATTTTACGTTCGACCTGAAATCGGTACGTGTGCGGCGGCTTTTTTTTACGACGGTTTTGATTGATTCCCACTGCATTAGATGGGCACTGGTTTTTTTTTTCTTCTTTCCGTACTTGCCGTTGTTTACGTCTGCCACGGGGTGGGGTTTGTGTATCTTTTTTTCTTTTTCCTTCACTATCGTTCGATCCATTTCACTCTCGATCTCTATCGCGAAGCTCGCATTGGAAGCGCACGGTGCAAAACAGTATTTATTGGTAGCTTTTGCCGATCGAATCTTGGCAAGTTTATTACGATGCGTTTGCACGCGTGTGCGTTATTTGTTGGTGAGGTAACGGACCGATATAATGGATAAACATTTACTGTGAGGAGAAGATTGGATGGCGAACATTTGATTATGATGCAAATTTTCTTCTTCAGTTTACAATAGACTCGAGCACTGTTTGAAAATAATGCATTTAAAAATAGAAATTATTTAAATAGGTATCAAAATTTTGTTAAATTAAGATGCTAGATGGAGTGGTATAAATAAAATATTTTATTTATTTATATTTCTCATTTTTAATTGAAATGAAGCAGGCAATGTTTTTTTAAATCTACAACATTAACTTTCGAACAATGTATCACTTTTTAAATTTATTTAGGAATCAACCCTGCTCAAACACATCGAATGAAATAAATTGCAAAAACAAACTTTGGTACCGACTTTTCTAAAATAAAAATTACAGGAAATAATTCTGTTCGTTGAAAATGTGAGGAAGGATTCAAATTCATTCATGAGGAAAATAAATCAAAGTTCTGCTAATGCGATTAAACGTGGGTTGGGTTTGTGATGCTGGAAATTGAAAATTAAACAAACATCTCTCACTACCGAGAACATGATCCAAATTATGCCGTGTTTGATAACGGAGATGATTGCTTTTACAGCAATCGGAAGAGATCTGAGAAGGATAAAAGATTTAAAAACCAAATTGCTCTAACATCAGCACCAGATGCTTTACATTGCCAAAAAAATTACCGGTGCTGGATGTTAGCGATAAGCAATTTAAACCGGGTCTCTGTTTCCGGTCTCTTAAATTTTAATCCGGCATGATTTCGTGCCCTTCAAATGGGTTGAACATTTTAAATACTTTTAAAATAAATAATGCATTTTCAAAGCACTCGACAAAAAACACATTAAAAACGCATTTGAAAACAATTGAACAAATGATAAATCGCACCGTCAGTGGAGAAAGAGCGAACAATTAAACAAATCCACCCGTGTTTATAAAACAAACAATTATTTTTATTGTGCGGGGAAATTAATTTTGATCGACAAATTTGCGTCCAATCGGATGGCGACTTTAAAAGACTTCGCATCCCGGAAGCTTCCAGGAAACCGTTCGATTTTCCGTCCAATTATCCGGCGGGTGGTCGCTGGATGGGTTTCGGTAATATTGCAATTGTTTAAAATGCGATCAGCGTATCAAAACAACACCCATCAGCCGACATTCCGAAACGCCGCACACGGTCGCGTAAAATCTTATTTGGATTTAATTACCCATTTCGCGGGCACGGCCCGGGAAATGGGATGTGCGGTGCGTTTCGAGTTTTGCTGTTTTGTGTTTGCTCACTCAGTTGTTTACCATACAAACGACCGTGCCTGCCCTTACGACGCGTAATAGCCGTACCGTGACGGGATTGCGGGTATCGCGGCCACAATCATTAGACACCCCGGACACCCCAAATAGAGATAATGGCCCCGGTGGATGAACGTTTCCTTCGGCCCAGAACAATTGACGAAGTTAATTGATTGACTGCGTTTTGCAAAAAAAAAAAACCCCCTGCAGCTCAGGGCCACCGGGCGTACACCGTTTGCAAGGGAGGGCCGCAACAAGGATAAACACATCATTTCAGTATAAACATATCGCGGGGATACGACACATTGACGGTTGGATCGTAGCATCAAAAAGAAAACAAAAATAAAAACCCATTTTCCCCAGCCCCAATCTCGTTTCCCAGCCGCCCGTCGTTTTGGGTCGTAAGTTAAAACCAAAACCCGTACGGTGCGTCCCGTGGGCGGGCAGAAAGGTCCACACCATCAGCACCGTATCGGGTGAAAATGTTGCCATACCGTGCGTGTCTCGGATTAGAAATTGAATATCGGCGAAAGGGGTAGGCGTCGCGGTTTCGAAGGCCGTGGCGGTTAGCGAAGGATGGCTCACGTGGCAAAGGGACGGGCGCCGGTTACGTTGATAAAAAAATGCCGATAGGAACGCAGCTTTCTATATTCAAAATAGTCCATCTGCCGTGGCGAATGGCCATCGTGCGAATGGAACGCGGGAAGGGAGGCGCGTGCGATGGAGGGAACGGTGAGTTTCCGAATATGCGCTCCATGTACGTTGACGTTCAAAGAAACAAAAAAAAACGTACAGTGTTTTAAATAAAAAGTGTCCTGTATTGCTTAACGGCTTTTTTTAAAGAATATATTCCAAAATTGAGGGCATGAGAGAAATGCCAAATAATAATAAAAAAATGTTGTTGTCAAAAAACAATTCAATTCATGAACGATTTTTTTTAAAGGAAATATTGCATTGAGGACATGAGTGAAATTGCAAATAATAATAAAAAAATATATGTTGTTGTCCATAAATAATTCAATAGGAAAACCAACGCGCCATCTAGTGATAGGAATTATTACTATAAATGCGCTCTTTGTCCTTTTCAGGCTTTAAATATTAACAAATGTAACAACAAATAGCCATCATATTATGAATATTAAATGAATATTAAATTAAATTATTAAATTTTAAGCCATTGTTTTACTATTTTTCATTATGAACCAAATGTATCCTTTAGATACCATTTACGAAACATTAAAAAACGTAACTAATTACTATTTACTATTACGACTATTTGCAGTATTTTTTTTTTCGAGACCAAATTTGCTTAAAAATAATGAAATCTTTGAACAAGCTACGATGTTGTTGGAATGGTACAAAACAATTTTTAAAGAACACAGTCCTGAAATCCAGTGAAAAGAGAATCCAGTGTTCCGTAGAGTCTATTACCTCTCAAATACTTTTGAAATGTTTGCTAAGGTATGAATAGTATGTCAATATTGATCTCCTGCTCCAGAACTGCTGCTACATACATTTTCAAATAAAATTTGGTCTAGAGGGGTTTTTACAGGGTTTAAACAATTTAAATAAATAACTATACAATGCCAATTAATTATGCATTGCATACATCATGTGCGCAAAACCCAATATAGCACCGAGCGGTTTAAAGCCCCCAAAAGCTAACACATCTAACATGGCGAAACAATTGCGTGGGATCATTAACGGTGGCCATCCTGTTCCAACAAGGAGTTGTCGCTGAAAGGAAACAGGTAGACGGAACGGACAAAAAAAAACAAAACGTAAACAAAAAGTTGCTGATCTTCGCAGACCGGCAAGGTCACCGGTATGCTATATAAAATGCGTAAATTAAAATACAAAAAAAATCCCACACATACGCGCACGCATGGCGCGAGCGCGCTCGAGCGGACGTCGAAACACCCGAACGAGGAAAAGCACAGTCGGGGCCGGGCGAACCGATTCAGGTCAAGGATAGGATACCAGGCTGATCCACGTGATCGGCGTGCTCTCGCGTGCCGCTCCGTGCACAGCCTCCGCGGTTTCCCCTCGCTGTTACCCCATTTTGTTCCACCCCGTTCGGGCTCCTCTTTCCCGTTTAACGACTTTTCTTCGCTGCTCGTATCGCTCCTTTCTTCCACCTCCAATGTCGGTGGAGCGGCGGGGCCATATGGGGACAAATATGGGCCGTCCGTCTCCGCCAGCCCCGATAGTCGATCATACACGGGCCGCCGTAAACGCCGGTTACGTAACGCTTCATGTTCATATTCACGTACGCTGCAAGCGATGCTGTTGTTGCGGTGCGATGTGTTTGTTTTTTGTTTTTTTTTTGGCTTGCTTTAAACTTCAACCTACTGGTAACTGTAATTGACTACGCTTTTGATGGGCGGCCGCCCAACTACCGCGTCCCGAAACGGGCCGGAAACGTGGATGACAATGTGAGACAGATGTCTGTGATGTTGGCGTGGCGAAGAAGAACTCGACGTGCAGAAACGTGCGAAACATTGTGTGGGTCATGGCGTTTTGCGGATGACGGGGGATTTCAAAACCAAACAAAAAAAAAAAACCCCCCAACAAAACAACGGCCCGCTTTCACGCATTAGAAGACATGTGGGGCACCAAAGGATTCACGGGTGCGGGTTTTTTTTTTCTTTCTTTCTTTTCCCCGAGCCTTTCATGGAGTGACAGCTTTTTTGAAGGTAAATGCTGCGATGTGATTGTTTGTTTGATGGAGGCAACCGTGCGTGAGTCATCCGGAGCGGATGATCTGACAGTCGGGAGTCGGGACCGAAAAAAAATAATAAAATAAGGTAAAACCACCAGCAAACCGTGGCTGCAACGTCTGTTATCTTAAAGCCCACGCAGTTCTGCGTCCTTGAGGTGGCCATGCGAGCCGGTGAGCGGGACCGAAACCTGCGTTCTTAGGACCTGTTTCCCGTCCTAGGCACCCGTTTCCCTTGGAGACTTCTCGCATACGTTCACTTCCACTGCAGCGTTGGTGCATTTCAAACCGCCAAATGCGCTGCGTAAGGATGCACGGGTTGGCGAGGGCGTTCACCTCCTGCCTGGTGATAACCTTGCGGCAAGGCCGCCCCACAGCCACCCGACGGTTTCGTCGCCTCCGGAGCAGACGCCTTCATTAACTTTACTTTCACAAGCGCGGCGAACAATGTTGCTGCCCGGCTGAGTTATGCTTCTCGGTCCCTCCCGGATCGTGTTCCACCTCGCAGGAACTTTCCGTTCGGTTTGCAATATGGCTGCACCAGGCGGCAGAATCTGTCCCAAGTTCGTACCTCGCACCGAACGTTGCCACAACAGCGACCGGGCGAAACTTTGCCACACACGCTCGAACGCAGCCAAGCTCGGTCCGGTTCGGTTTTTATTGCGCCATTCCTCCGGTTCCCATTTGTTTTTTTTTTTTTTGGTCACAATTTAAGACTTAAAATGCGCCCAAACGGCAGGTTATTTTCATATTCTTTCAACCAACCCCTAGGGGGGAAACTGCCACGGAGCAACCGACCGGAGCGAGATTCCTGTCGGTCAAACCTACGGACGTGATTTTGTTCTGTCCGGTGGTGTGTCAACTTTTAACGTGCCAGGAAAAAAAAGTGACCGCTTTTGAAAATTTTCACACCCGGAAACGTCTGTGCGTGTGCGTGTGTGTGTGTGTGTGTGCACTTGAAAGCGAGAAAAACCGGGCTTCGCTCGAACTTTCCCGGCGCACCGCACCCCCCACCGGGTTGGGTGAGGGAACTTTGAATTTTACGGCACCGATTTGCAAAAGGGGAAAAAACAACAAAAAAAATACTCCCCCAAAGCTAAACGTTCCTGCACAAACAAACGAAGCCATCGTGCGCGGGTAAATGTAACACAATTTAAGCACGAAAGCCCTTCGGGATGCATATGTGCATATGCTTGCCCGGGTGAGTGCGGGAAAATGAAAACAAAAAAAAAAACGCGGATGCCGGAACACTTTATGCTCGCGTTCCAAATCCCAGCGTGATTTGCAGGCAAATGGCGGCATAATGCGGGCACGGTGGTCCTAGGTGACAAGCGCCCGAACCG
>JXWZ01003769.1:0-19145 GCA_000956215.1 Anopheles farauti No. 4
GCTGCTGCTGCTCTCGAGCATGCATGCGCTCTCTGCGATTCGGCCGTCTGCTACCATTCGGGTTTATCCGTTGTGTTCTCTCGCGCTCGCACTCGCGCTTACTATTCTTCTCTAGAGCACCCAGGATCTCTTCCTCTTCCCGGAGGATGCCATAGTGCACGCGAAGAAAAGGAAAACATGTTCATTGTTCCACCGTGACCACACTAAAGCTGTGTCTCGTTAAATTCGGGCACTGTTTTCCTTGCTTGCGAAACAATTAAACATTACACCCAAACATTCTTGCACGTACACGGTAAGAAAACAACGACACGCGGAAAATCCACAACTGTGCGAAAGCTTAAAGAAAACAAATCTGTTTATGCTGCCTCGCTTGTGTTATTTACAATCCGTTTTTACTGTACGAAGATCAAAACTACACTTTAACTTCTACCACCGAATGCCGAGCCAATCGGAACGCTTCTTACTGCCCCGGCACCAGTGCTCAATCGGCCGGGCCCCATATTGCTCAGGCAGGAAAATATTTACTAATACAAAAGATACGATAAACTCACTTCGCTTCTCATTCTCAACAACTCGAGAGTGAATCCGCGGTGGAACGCTCTCACATCGCAGTACTAACGCAGGTTGCGGAGAGAAAACTCCACAGTGCTACATTTCATCCTGTCGGGGAAAAAAAAAACATTGGACCTTCCAGCCGGACAGGAAAATGACCGATCGGTATGGGCAAAGTGTGGATGATGCCTGAAATATCGTTCATCGTGTGTTTATTTTTGGCTGCTTCCAATAGCGGTCAGTAATCCAACCTCGATTATTAAAACCGAAAAACTGTGGTATGCACAGGTAGCGTTTGGAGCTCCCAGATGGATTCCAGCAAGCATCAGAAGTGAAATAAGAAACGTCGGTTGATGTAGCGGCTGTTCATCTTGCCGTGCAGTGAGTTGATTATTCCGGCGGCAATGTTTACTTTTTCGTAAAACGCTTGTCGATTCGTCGGTTAGCGTCCTAACATAAGATTAAAAGGATGAAGCAAGGCATATTTAGTGTTTCTAGTGCAAACAAAATCATAGGAAAGGCTCGTAGAAAACTAAATTAGTAGATTTGTTAGTAGAAAATTAAACTGAACACGGGCTAGAAGATTGTTTTGAGTTGAGAGACAATATATGATGAAATGAGAAAAAAACAATACCTCAAATGAACGTGAAATTAATACAAGATAAATACAAATACATTTTTAGATTTGAAACACGTGAAAAACTGATAATGTTAGTACGAAACTATTCTAAATCTAAGAATAATTCCAGTGGTATGTTTCTCATACACATATTGATGATTTTTTTAGGTTCATATATCTATTGATGAAGTTTAAGGTTTATGGTAGCTATAAGATTAAAACTCATTTTTTTAATCTGGTTTTTGTTATACATTTGCTAACTGAACTAGTCCGTCCTGATTTGTTATTATGTTACGAAATTGTTAACCAATTTTGATATTTTCTGAACGATCATTTTCGAATCACATATCAATCACACATCAAATCATGCACAGTACATTCCTAATATACTCTAAGCTTTCGACCGGCTATTACAAAAAGTTATTCCTTGTAGCTCGTTTTTGAAGATAACTGGTAAAACCTTCATATAATCCACTTACGCTATGCTTTTTTTAGTTTCAACCATTGATACCATTGATCAGCTGTCCATGAGCAAAAGGTTATCATGATGGACAATCCTTGGGTGACCTTTTCCGGTGCAAACTCACCATGATTCTAGTGGGCCAATGTCCCACTGATAAGACGCGGTGTGATGCTACAGGATTTACAATTATGCAGCTTGAGTCAATCATTTCGACATTCAATCCTTCGTTTCAATCCCATCATGAGCTTGCATAAGAAAGTGCACGAGTTTGCAGTACAAAACTAATGCCCTGTATTTTATGTGTCTTCCATTCGTGCTATCTCTTCCCGGTTCTCGTTATGTCAGTGTGTATTTATTAATGATTGTTCAAGAGATAATTTCCTATATATACAGCCATCATGACCCATCGCTTGGCTTAGTATTCTGTCTTATTCACCAGCGACAGCATCAACAGCCCGGTACAATGCAAGTACGTAATAGTATCAAGTGCAAGTTTAATCTGCAGACCAGTATTTCGCTTTCAAAGTTGTTGGAGCAACCTTATCAGTGTGTACACAATCAATTCGCGTACGAGTGCGGATCACAGGGTGTGCAGTCAATACAGCACATGCTATTGATTCCATAGAATAAAAACTACAAACTACCAACAGAACGCGATCTGGCTGATTGTGAATTGTGTGCGAAAGTGGTGGTAGAATTCTCGACATTAATCGATTAAATAGAACAAAATCATTATCAAACTACAGCGCATGGAAGCGAAGCCGGTAATCTCTTCCGACCGACATGGGAGAAACAGGTGTTTGTGCATAGCACGAGTGTACCACATGAACATTGCAAGCAAATGGAACGAGGGTGCCAAAAAAAGATTAGCACACGATTGCAACCATTTCATTGCACACGTGTACTGTCAGTCTAAGGTGCTGTCAATGTGTAGGTGTGTCAAAGCTGTTTTTGACATATTTTTGTTTATGTTTTGCACACAGCTTCTCATTCGGCAAAACTTTGTAGAATTGGTAGAACCAACAACACTGTCTTGCAGTGATAGTTTAAATGTTTGTGAGATCATATAGAAAATAAACTTAAAGTAATCCAAAAAATGCGTCACTATATTCCCTGTGGATCATTGCTGGTATATCATTTGGTTTAATTTCCTACAACCAACTTCTTCAAATGTATTTTGTTTTCATCGTATTTTTATTATATGTTGTTGCTAGGAATAATACTTTATGTTGGCACACGGCTAAGCATATTATGTACGGAACGGAAGCTACGCGGTAGAGGTCTCTGTTGGTTAGATTTTTCAATACCTTCATAAATTTGTTTCTCATTATTTCAGGGAACCAGCGAAATGAGTCTTGCTCAACGTAGCAAAAACGCAAATGTCTTCCGCAATACTTGCAACGATAACTGGTCCGTCCCGTTTTGTAATTGCGAGTATCCAAATGATTTGCGCTGGAAGCATTCGGCCAAAAAAATGCTAGGATGCAAATGTGGCGAAGATACGTCGGACAGACTGGACTGGATCTGGCATAAAGAAAAAATCATCGAAACAGTGATATCCGGAACGGAAGTAATTTTTCACCCCGTTTACAGCCAGGGCACAACAATTGTGCGTGGCAATCAGCCACTACACCGTGGGCGGCACCACTATTGGGAAGTGAAAATATTGACACCCCTCTCTGGAACGGATATCGTAAGTATAATCGCTACTAACCGCGCTCTACCACTTCATCGTTTTAGTTTTATTGTCGGCTTGTTAAAACAATTTTTGAAACAAACACGGTGCAGTGCAACAAACAGTGGTTTCCATTTAGTCTGGCACGCAAAAATCTTCCCTAACCGAACCGCAACCTTGCGCTAGCTGCGAGAAGAATGTCCCCGGTGGACACTCACGCCTTATCATGTTTCCTCCGATGCATTCGTAGTGCCGTCGACAGTTAAACGGAAACTCGGACAGTGGTGGTCGCAACAAAATGTTGTTGATCAATCCGGCACAGATGTTGATTGTTTCACTTGGATCACATGCGTTCACACAGCGCTGTGCACGTTGGCTAAAAAACCGTCCCATCGGGCATCGCCACTCGTGTTCGGTGCCATGATGGCAGGAAATGTACTCATTGCATATATCCGGTAGAGGGAACCTTATTTTCATGCCGCCTGGTATGCCATCACAGAAATAGGCACTAGTCGATGTTACAAGTAGGACTATTCCCACCACACTAACAATGAGTCCTGCGCAATAAAGTACGGCGGAGTATTAGTTAAGAATCTTTCGTGGAAAGAATGTGATCAGGAGCACATACCTTTCATTGCTGCTCACTCACTGGATAATCTACAAGCTACTGACTCGTACGGCTACTAGACGCATATTATTGAACCCTTCCATCGACAAGTTCTTATCATCCAGACTTATCAAATCTATCACAACAATTGCTGCGAAAAAGGAAAACGTTTTATCACAAATGTGTTTCTGTTGAACCCACCATTAACTACGCCACGAAAGGGAAAAGCATTGCGTGCTATTTGATGGTACTGATTTATTACACCTATTTTTTGCAGACGGGAGATAATTGGTCGGTTGGGTCAATATGAATACTAATATTAAAGCAGCTATGATAAATGATTAATTTTTTTTATTTGTAATCATAACTTAGCTTATCTAACAACAACAGTTCCAGAACCTACCCAACAGTTACAATGAGCGATATTTTTTAAATAGCATCTATAGAATTCTATAATCGTTCGGAATAGCATATTATTACTTGATGTGTTACATATTATACATTTATTATTTTTTAAACAACATTAGCATTCCGCTGGATTGAATCCACACGCTTGTTTTAGTTGAGAAAAGTAAAACCCAGACGGGCATCGGTTTGGAAACATTTGTCCATTAAAGCATGTATAATATTTTTGACAATCCTTAGGTTCCGTCGGAGGCACACGAATGAAGACACCATTTGGTACTCCCGCACACCATAGATCTGAAAGTACGAAAACAGTTCGTTAAATGGTTATTAATCTATCATTACATTTCCATATCTGTATACTATTTAGTTACCTCTTTCCACTGGGCATGATGTCTGACATTGCTGACTGCGTGCATTGAAAAATTCTCCAGGAGGACAGAACCACTCGTGGTCGGTTTCGTGTTGACAAGCGATGTAACGATTGCATTCCGCGGGATTTTTGTACAACAGTAACGTACCGCCAGGAATACCATCGCACCGTGCTCCTTCACCCATTTCGAAAAGAGTTGCAAAGATACCCAAAAGGAGTATACAAGCAAAAGCGAAAGTTTGCATTCTACACGCCATCTTAAAAAAAATGGATCACTTGTGACTGTTACGTTCGAATTGCTGTGCGTAAATGTTTGACTGCGAAGGTAAAACGTGCGCTTTAGGTTTATCGTCCAAGCGGTCATATACTTGTCTTGCACGTCACCTGTCCCCAGACGGTTTATTTCCGGTTGAAGGATTTATCAAAATTCTGCCGAGTCTAGCCAGTGGTAATCGGTTTATTGCCTTTTGGGGGATTAAATCCGAGATTTTATGGTATCTCCATAGTGATATATTTACCACTGTTTGGAAATGGGAATCGAATAAGTTACTACAGCAAAATTAATAATACTGTTATCACAGACGGACAAAAAATTCAAACGATAAGTCATATCTCCAGACTGGTTCTGTGGACACTTCTCGGTTGCATGTGTCTAAATTGATTCTCGTATTGTTGTGTGGAAAAATAAAGATGACCAAAACATTCACATTAATACCCTTTCGTTTCCACTTCTAGATGTTTGGCATTGGGACCGATAAAGTGGACATGCTTCGACATCAGTTTTCATTCTCCAGTGTGCTCGGCATCGATGACCAATCATGGGGCTACTCCTACCGTGGTTTGGCACAACACAATGGGCAGCTAAAGTATTATGGAAAAAAATTCAGCCGTGGGCGGATCATCGGCATTTACGTGGACATGTATCGTGGTACACTAGAGTTCTTTCTCAATAGACGATCGCTTGGTCGAGCCTATGGCGACATTCCTAGAGAAGATGGAGTGGATATCTACCCAATGGTGTCCTCCACTTCTGCCAAATCGTCCATTAAACTCATAAATGCCGCCTCATTCGAAGATAATCTTAGGTTCAATTGTATGAAGGTGATATGCAAGTACCCGAAACTTCTCGCCCAAGTTACCGCAGTACCAGGACTGAAGCACATCGTGCAGGAGTTATGGTTTTTGCAGCTCAAGGAATCTAGTCGAATCGGAGAATTCGAGCGTAACAATCTACATTTGGCAGACGAAGCGGTGCTTTGTGGAAAAAAGTTAAAGCTATCGGAAGTAGCTGGTCAAATCGATCAAGCAGCCGGTACTGCGATAGACATCAATTCAGAGGCACAGATTTACGATAACCTGATGAAAAGTGAAGATCTAAATGTAAAATCGAAAAAATGCACCCAGCCGTTCATTAACCATTCTTGCGACTCAAGCAATGAGGAAGAAGAGTTGATGATAAAAGACCAAATATTTTGAGAAGCTTAGTTTATTGGGCACAATTAATGATTGTTAACATTTTATTGAAAGTTACCAAGGGCACGTAACATGAGATCGTAAATATTATATCTGTGGTATACTTTTTTTTAACTATACCTGCTACCATAGCGGAAATCTGTTATGAATGTTAATAATAATAGAATGTTTTGTACTAACATTGTTGGTAAGGAATACTTCAGCCGACTGTGTTAGTTTAGCGATGCGACTTCATTTTCATAAGATTATATGATGATTGAAACTGATAATATCAGAATGAAAAAATACTTAATGCACCTTATTCTTGTGCATTTCTTCATAATACAAAAAGTCAACGGCATTACACGTAGACGATCAATGTCCGTTCACGGATTCTTTTTAAGTAAAATATACTTTTTAAAATTGCTATAAAAGAAATAAAAGAGCATTTTTTATACGCATTACTTTATTAATGTCTTATTCTCTGTAAATAAAAAGTATGCATTACGTTTTGTATTTTCGAACATAGATGTACAATAATTAATAAATAGCAAATTTTTAAACTTTCGAAACAATCGGTTCGAGGCAGAAACGTAGAGCTGCAGAATGGTATGCTCCTCAAAGAAACTTTGTAGCTATTTAAAAGTAAGAACTTCTCCGGAGTTATTAATTTTTCTGTTTTAGTCAAGTATATTGTACGATATGTAAAAGATTACGTATTTAAAGATTAATTTGTTTAGATTCACTTATTTTCTCGTTGTACCAATACATATTTTATGTAAGTGTGCAATATTAACACAAGAAACTTTAAAAAATCAATCATTGATTCCCGGATCGGATGGGATTCTTTATTCGGAGAGATGAATCCAGAATCTTTTTAACCATCACTAGCTCCCATCACTATCTCTGTCATAGCCATACGAGGCGAAGGCAAAGTTTTCGCGAGTGTTAAAAAACTGCCATCCGAAACTGCGTATACCCGTACCAGAATATGGCATCGTTGGTGAATAGTGTACGCAGTTTAACCTGCCGAAATACGTCCCTTCTTCGCAGCGTACTGTTCCGTACGATCTCCTCGGCCACGGTCGTCCGGCGAGATCGGTGTAATGGGATGTTTTTGACAGCCCCGGCCTCTGCGCTGCTGTCCCCCATTGAGGTTAGAAACCCTGTGTTATTCCGTCTGCTTCGTACCGGAGCCCCATTTATGTAACACAATTTTCCGATACTCCTTTGCTGCAGCTAAATGTATGGAACGTGCATAGATTCTTTGCAACTAAACCGAATGTTGACGAGATCAAGCAGCGAGTGCTGAAAGTTGTCGGAGCTTATGATAAAGTTACATCGGATAAGGTGCGAAATACAAGTGATTTGATGCGATTTGTTTTTCTTTTCTCCCCTCCCGGTCTTCCTCTCTCCTGCCTTGCTTGTTCTCCCGCCTTCCTTGTCCGTCCCTAGCAAAACGGTCGATGGCAACTAGAGATAGTCAGAAAGTACAGTGCTAAGGAACCGCTAACACTTCAACTGATCAAAGAACGTGTCCTGCTGGTGCTCAAGCTGTACGACAAAGTCAATCCAGAGAAGGTACGTTTTGTTGATTCTGAACTTACTTTTCTTAGTGTATTGATTTTAAATTATTACAACACTAAGATATCAGCGCTCCAGCACATCTCGTTGCCAGCGATTGTTTTTGCTTTTCCCTCGCTATTTTCAATGTAATCATTACACAAGATTCAATAATGTTGATATTTTCTCAGCTTACATTGGAATCGCACTTCATTAACGACCTCGGACTCGATTCACTGGATCATGTAGAGGTGATAATGGCCATGGAAGACGAATTTGGTAAGTCACTGTCACAAATTGTGCTGGAAAGTCACTGAACAGTACTATAAATCTCAATTCGTTCATTGGGTCATGTTTTCAGGTTTTGAAATTCCCGATGGCGATGCAGAAAAGCTTTTCAGACCTGCCGACATTGTTCAGTATATTGCTGACAAGGAAGATATTTATGAATAAGTTTTTCATAAGCAGGGCCCAGCTGTAAAGACTCTGTTTTGTGCAAAAGCTGCAAATGTTGTAGATTCTAGTATGAGTAATTCATGAACGGATGTTGAAACCAGATACTACCCATCTCAGCTACGACAAGAGCGTGCCAGGCGAGATGCAGCATGTAAATCAACTAAAGGACTTATGCAGATGGAGCATTAACGCACACCTAAGGAATTAGGTAGCACTGCAGCTCCGTTTCCTTAAAGAGCAAAAATAGATAAAGACCATACTACCAATAAAATGTATCTGCTATTTCGTCGCTCCTGTTAAAACGCAGTTTTTATCTTCATTTTGGAGATGAATGGTTAGACAAACATAATGTAATTCATTTCTCGAATAATATTATTCCAATGGATGAGCGATAATGCACCCACATATTAGCTTATCTTGAGATATTGCATTGAAAACAATGTTGATATGTTGAACTGGGAACGCAGGAAGCAGCAAGTTGGACGCGCATTTGTTTGTTTACTTTATTTGAACCAGCATTAAGCACCCGATTATTTGTTTCTACTTCTGTTAATAGTACGAACGCACTGACTCCACGCGATTTTAAACAATTAAATAAAAACTGATTTATTAAATAATCATCTGGCAACACGGTTCGCTTCTGCAAACATAACACAGTGGTCTTTGCTCATAGTGCACAACGGACAAAGTGGTTATATCCACTTACAAATAAATGTCCTTTTCAAATGGTTGTGAATATTTATGTTTTCATGTGTGGCGAGTATTTAAGTAGGTAAAAATTTATCACTTTTCTAAACTCAAACCGATTGTCAGATCATTAATGAGCATTTATTTAAATTAAAAGTAAAACCTTTCAAGTGCACATAAACGGAGCGGATCGTATGCAATCTTCCATTCGGAACGGATTCCAACCGAAAGTGACCAACTCTACAGATGAAGCAAAAAAAAAAGTTAAAGAAAGCGGCCTCCCTACGCTACTGTGGTTGATGCTTTGGGTAGAAAAGTTGCATAAATATTTTTGCATACCCATAAAATAGTGCTATTCAGTAACTATAAGCTTCCGGTGCATGGGTTTCGTTGTGTTGCCCGTCCCGGAAGAACTGTATCGTCGTCAAATCGCGTTGTTTGTGGTGCGTTGGTGCAGTGCTTACAAACCCATTCGGCAGCCATTTTCTCTTGCCAGATCAAGCGGTAGTAGTGTAGTCTAACCAAGCGGTGTTTGGTGTAAAGATTGTCACTGAGCGAATAGATGATTTAGCGACAATTATTTGTGCTTGTGTTTTCGTGCGGTGAAAACTGTGACCTCTGTTGAGTTTGTCATTAAAATCACTGCATAGATGGCCAGCCCGACGCCTCAAAACAGCCCGATGCCGCCACCACAAGCACCAAGCCCTATGGGACCACCCTCCCAAAGCCCGGCACCGTCGCCTTCCCCACACAGTCCTTACCAGCAAGCGCCACCACCGCCCCACCCAGGCCAGTCGCAGGGTCCTTCACACATGCCAACGCCTGGGCATCATGGTCCCCCACAACCAGGACCCCCGCCCGGATCGCATATGTCGATGCAGGTGCCTCCAACACCGCACGGTGCCCAGCCTCCGAATCCACACGGTCCACCACCTCCACAGCACCCGTCGCATATGAATGGGCCACCTCCGGGACCACCGGGTGCACCTGTTCATGGTTCCGCCGGGCCACCGCATCACATGCCCCCAACCGGACCGCCCGGACATATGCCGCAGCATCCGCCACATCCCGGCATGGGACACTCGGTGCCACCTCATCCGGGCATGGCCGGTCATCCGGGACAGGGTCCGCCTTTACCGCCAGGAATGGTGCCCGGTGGGTATCCGGGACACCCGATGCCACCGAATGCGGTATGTATAATGGTTGAGTACAATTCTTTTTCATCTTTACTCGCGCTCATTTCATCTATTTATTGTTCGAAATGGAACCAATACATAGCGGAGCTAGAACAGCATGCTGGTACTACACCCGCTGCGCTAGATCTTCATCAACTTCACGCACAATCTTCAGTACTCGTTGCGCTAGTGACTCGTTACTGGCGGCAATAATGTCCGGCTTCATGATATCATACTTTCCACCGGTGATGTTAATTACCGTGCCGCCGGCTTCCTGAATAAGTAGTGCGCCCGCCGCTATGTCCCAAGGTTTCAGAAACTGTATGCTGTATACATCAATCTGGCCACTTGCAATGTATGCCAACGAAAGGGCGGCAGAACCGAACGCACGCAATCCCACGCACTCCTCGATGAATCGTTGACCGCGCTCAAACAAAGCCGCCCGAATGGGTTTATAACTGCCAATGGAAAATTCGTGTCCCACTAGTGCTTCCTTCAGCTGGTACAAGGAGAATAGAGCAAAATCAATTACCGTCACAGACATATTAGGAAGATATGCACCTACTTCAAATACTTACCTCCTTCGTAGGACGTGTTTTAATGCGTTCGCCATTTAGAAATGACCCTTGCCCTTTGACGGCCGTGTACAGATCATTGGTCGATGGGTTTGCGATGATACCGATTCGTAGTTCACCCTCCACCGCTAAGGCAACGGAAATGCAAGTAAACGGGATGCTACGTACGAAGTTGACCGTACCGTCGATCGGGTCGATGATCCACGTTGGCTCTGGTCCTAGCTCCAATTGGGATCCTTGAGCGAAAGCCGATTCTTCCGCGCAGAACTTGTGGTGCGGAAAACGTTCCCGCAAACCGGCAATCAGCACATCTTCCACACGTTGATCGTATTCGGTTACCAAATCCCAGTGTTTACCTTTCACTTCCACTCGCTTCGAAGCGGTACGGAACCCCTCTTGCACGAGGGCGTTACATTGCTTCACCAGCTCCACGGCTGTTTCGTATGCCATTTTTATCTCGTTTTCATCACACATGATATCGTCGTAGTGTCGATAAGCCGCGTCCCCGAATTCCAAGAGAATATGCAAACTGTAGGCTACTGCGTTCGTGAAGATCACTACCGTCGCTGATGGCTGCTTAACTTGCTATGAACGAATGTGAAACCATGACAGCAGGGCAGCATCGCACACACTCATCGAATGACATTTGGTTTTTAACAATGTGCCAGTGTATGCGTATATACATGCGTTGGTGCGTTAGTTTATGTTAGATAAAGCATGCAAATATCGGTACGAGTCTCCACGGTCTTGATTCAAGCCACTCTACCTACGATTCTGCTCCATCCGTCCTATTCTCTTCGCGTTAGCGAGAAGAGAGTTTGCACAATTTAGATCAGTCCAGCCTGGATTGTTTGTTTATTACCATGGTCTGTTTAATTTTGGATTTAATGTAGATATTCATGGTTGCAGCGCTAGTTTCTAGTAGAATGTAAAACGCGTAGTTTTTGTTGGATGCTATTAGTTATTGTTTTATTCTTGTTTTGAATTGCAGGGTCCGCCGCCTCCGATGCAGGGAGTTGGTCCTGGACCGGGACCGGCAATGCCTCCCGGCTCTACCAATCCCGGAATGATGCCCGGCGGTGCACCACCACCACCACCACCAGGCCAGGAGAATCTCAATGCGCTGCAACGTGCAATCGATTCAATGGAGGAAAAGGGCTTGCAGGAAGATCCACGTTACTCACAGCTGCTCGCACTGCGTGCCAACTCGAAGCAGCAGAATCTTAACGCGCCCCAACTGCACCAGCTGCGTGGTCAAATAATGGCGTACCGTTTGCTGGTACGCCACCAACCGATCAGCAAACAGTTGGCATCGCAGATATTGGCACAACGTGCTGATGGCACACCACCGCAATGTCCGACGCCTCCAGCCAGTCCTTATCCGAATGCTGGCGCTGGTGGACCCTCACCACAACCCGGCATGCCTCCGCAGGTATCGCAACAGTCGCAACAACCGCAACAGCAGCAGCCGCTACATCAGCAAACCGGTGGTCCGCCACAACCCCCTCAACAACCGCAAGGACCGCCGCATCAAGTCCCAGGCCATCCGGCTGTGGGTCAGCCGGGTAAGCAGCCACCGACCGGGACACCGCCGGATGTCATGGGCCCGAACAAACCACCGGTGGGTACGGGCGGTGGTATGCCACCCAACCAGAGCCCCATGCCAGGAATGACAATGGGTGGCGGCGTTCCACCTCAGCACGGACCACATCACCATCCGCAACAGCAACCGCATGGGCATCCGCAACAACAACAGCAACAACAGCAGCAACAGCAACAGCTACTTCCATCGGTTGGACAACCCGCTCGTCCTAACTCGCAAGGACCTGCTGGTGGGCCGGGCCCTCGACCGGCCGCTCCGGCACCGACAATGCAACCGATGTCGAAGCAGAATCGCGTCACAACCGTCGCCAAACCAGCCGGTCTCGATCCGCTGACCATCCTGCAGGAGCGCGAAAACCGGTTGGCCGCACGGATCGCCCTTCGCCTTGAAGAGCTCACGAATCTGCCCACCTCGATGCCGGAAGATCTGCGACTCAAGGCGCTGATCGAGCTACGGGCACTACGCGTCCTTAACTTCCAGCGCCAGCTGCGCAGTGAAATCGTGCAGTGTACGCGGCGTGACACTACGCTTGAAACGGCAGTCAACGTGAAGGCGTATAAGCGCACCAAGCGCCAGGGTTTGCGCGAAGCACGTGCCACAGAGAAGCTGGAAAAGCAGCAGAAATTGGAAGCGGAACGCAAACGCCGCCAGAAGCACCAGGAGTTCCTGGCCTCGGTGCTGCAGCATGGTAAGGACTTCAAGGACTATCATCGCAATAACGTCGCGAAACTGGGCCGTCTGAACAAGGCGGTAATGAATTATCACGCAAACGCCGAGCGCGAACAGAAGAAGGAGCAGGAGCGCATCGAGAAGGAGCGTATGCGCCGGTTGATGGCGGAGGACGAGGAAGGTTACCGAAAGCTGATCGATCAGAAGAAGGACAAGCGGTTGGCGTTCCTGCTCTCCCAGACGGACGAGTACATCAGCAACCTCACCGAAATGGTGAAGCAGCACAAGGTGGACCAGAAGAAGAAGCAGGACGACGAGATACAGCGCAAAAAGCAGCTGAAGCGACACATCCTCGAGAGTGGCGACATCGAGCATCTGGATGAGCACTGCGAGGCGTCCGACTGTCGGGTGACGGTGATGGAGACGGCCTCCGGCAAGATGCTGTCCGGGGACGAGGCACCGTTCCTGCGCGATCTGCACAGCTGGCTGCAGTTGCATCCCGGTTGGGAGTACGTGATCGCAGACGGCGATGCCGACGACGACGACGATGAGGAAGCATCGGGCAAGAAGAAAAAGACACGCGAGGAGGAAATGAATGACGACGCCAAGACGAAGGAGGTCATCCAGAAGGCGAAGGTGGAGGATGATGAGTACAAGACGGAGGAGCAAACGTACTACAGTATCGCGCACACCGTCCACGAGAAGGTGACCGAGCAGGCCTCGATACTGGTGAACGGCAAGCTGAAGGAATATCAGATCAAGGGGCTGGAGTGGTTGGTGTCGTTGTTCAACAACAACCTGAACGGCATCCTGGCGGACGAGATGGGGCTGGGCAAGACGATCCAGACGATCGCGCTCGTAACGTATCTGATGGAGAAGAAGAAGAACAACGGTCCGTATCTGGTGATTGTGCCGCTCTCAACGCTCTCCAACTGGGTGCTGGAATTCGAGAAGTGGGCACCGGCGGTGGGAGTCGTCGCGTACAAGGGCTCACCGGCGGGACGTCGTGCCGTCCAGAACCAGATGAAGGCGACCAAGTTTAACGTGCTGCTGACGACGTACGAGTACGTGATCAAGGATAAGGCGGTACTGGCAAAGATTTCCTGGAAATACATGATCATCGACGAAGGTCACCGCATGAAGAACCATCACTGCAAGCTGACACAGGTGCTCAACACTCACTACAACGCACCGCACCGGTTGCTGCTGACCGGTACACCTCTTCAAAACAAGCTACCGGAGCTGTGGGCACTGCTCAACTTCCTGCTGCCGTCGATCTTCAAGTCCTGCTCGACGTTCGAGCAGTGGTTCAACGCACCGTTCGCGACCACCGGCGAGAAGGTGGAGCTGAACGAGGAAGAAACGATTCTGATCATTCGCCGTCTGCACAAGGTGCTGCGGCCGTTCCTGTTGCGCCGTCTGAAGAAGGAAGTCGAATCGCAGCTGCCGGACAAGGTGGAATACATCATCAAGTGCGATATGTCCGGGTTGCAGCGCGTGCTGTACAAGCACATGCAGAGCAAGGGGGTCCTGCTGACGGACGGTTCGGAGAAGGGGAATAAGGGCAAGGGCGGTGCGAAGGCACTGATGAACACGATCGTGCAGCTGCGCAAGCTCTGCAACCATCCGTTCATGTTCCAGCACATCGAGGAAAAGTATTGCGATCACATCGGCGTACAAGGCACGGTAACAGGACCGGACCTGTACCGAGCGTCCGGTAAGTTCGAGCTGCTCGATCGCATACTGCCCAAGCTGAAGGCGACCGGGCACAGGGTGCTGCTGTTCTGTCAGATGACCCAGTGCATGACGATCATCGAGGACTATCTCTCGTGGCGCGGGTTTGGTTATCTCCGGCTGGACGGTACGACCAAATCGGAGGAGCGCGGCGATCTGCTGAAGAAGTTTAACTCGAAAAACTCAGACTACTTTCTGTTCCTGCTATCGACGCGTGCCGGTGGGCTGGGACTGAACCTGCAGACGGCCGATACGGTCGTGATCTTCGATTCGGATTGGAACCCACACCAGGACTTGCAGGCGCAGGATCGTGCGCATCGAATCGGGCAGCGCAATGAGGTGCGCGTACTGCGCCTGATGACGGTGAACTCGGTCGAGGAGCGTATCCTGGCGGCGGCTCGCTACAAGCTGAACATGGACGAGAAGGTCATCCAGGCCGGTATGTTCGATCAGAAATCGACGGGCAGCGAGCGGCAGCAGTTCCTGCAGAGCATCCTGCACCAGGACGAGATGGATGAGGAGGAGGAGAACGAGGTACCGGACGACGAGATGATCAATCTGATGATTTCACGCACGGATGACGAGCTCGAGCTGTTCAAGAAGATGGACGCTGAGCGAAAGGCGGAGGAGGTGAAACCGCGCCTGCTGGACGAAGGCGAACTGCCCGACTGGCTGGTGAAGGACGACGAGGAGGTCGACCGGTGGGACTACGAGGAGGAAACATCGATCCTGGGGCGTGGGTCGCGCCAGCGCAAAGAAGTCGACTACACCGACAGCCTGACGGAGAAGGAGTGGCTGAAGGCGATCGACGACGGAGCCGACTTCGACGAGGAGCTGGAGGAGGAGGAGCGTGAAAAGAAACGCAAAGGCCGCAAGCGGAAGGGTGCCCGCGGCGGGCGGGAAGATTCCGACGACGAGAGCATCGTTTCGACGATGACGAAGCGCAAGAAGGGCACCACCGATCCGAAGGTGCGGAAGCAGATGAAGAAGGTACTGAAGGCGGTCATCAAGTATACGGATGCGGATGGGCGCGTACTGAGCAAACCATTCCTGAAGCTGCCCTCGCGCCGCGACCTGCCCGACTACTACGAGGTGATCAAGAAACCGATCGACATCAAGAAGATACTGGCGCGCATCGAGGAGGCAAAGTACGTCGACTTCGCCGATCTGGAGAACGATTTCTTCCTGCTGTGCCAGAACGCGCAAACGTACAACGAGGAAGCGTCACTCATCTACGAAGACAGCCTCGAGCTGCAGTCGGTGTTCAGCAACGCGAAGGCAAAGATTACCGACAACCACGACGAGGAGGAGTCGAACGAGGAAGGTAAGTGTGCCGATTGGCGTGTGCTGCATGCATGCTTGAAATTTTTTACCTAACTGTCAACTAACGATATGTTTGCTCGTTTATTCGCAGAGGAGGAAGAATCGGACGAAGAAGGCGGTAGCGTGAAGATGAAGCTTAAGATATCGAAAGGCTCCACATCGGCCACGTCCTCGGCGAAGAAAGCCACACCAGTACGAAGGAAACGAGCGCAGAAAAAGTACACCATCTCCGACGACGATGATGATATCGATTAAATGTCAAACATGACCCGGAGGGTTGCGTTTAGGGTGTTAGGTTTAAAATGACATTGGTATATAGACGTATTTTAACAGGGTCTGCTTTTTATATGCAATCACTATGAAAATGCTTCGTCATCATCGTCATCTTCATCAAACGTAACTCAAGATCAATTATTGATCTCAAGCGGCAATATCCCGTGGTTCGATGAAGGTGGTATGGGGGTTGCATTAGATCAGTAGAATCGTGTAAGCACACATGTGTGAGATAATTTATATAGCCTATCATCTGCAACAATATAAACACCTTCTTATGGAAGTTTTTTTTTAAATTAAAGAAACATTCTCCAGCGGGTAATTTGACTTTCAAGCTGGTATGTACACAGTTCAGCTTTGATGTTCATTTGGACACTAGCAAATTCTACCTTTCAAACATGTTTGTATAACATATGGTCAGTTTGATAGCAATCGTACTCGGGGTTTTAATGAAGGCTTAACTAATATTTTTTGTTCACGATAGATTTCCCTTCGAGGGGGGTTGAGGGTTTTTTTTGTCCACTGTACTTCTGTTTGTTGTCGTCGGTAGTATATGCTTTTGCAGCATATCTTGCTACTAGTAATATTGTGAAGATGAAATATGTTCATGCTGTGGGGTGTTCGTGATGGAACATTGTGAAATGCAACGTAATGCTATTATTATCCTTATACACACGTATATGCTACTGGTCGCTAACTAGACATTAATAAGTGTAATGTAATCAGCGTAGTAAGTTGTGGTTCTTTTATTAACTTTACATCCGAATGCATTTTTTGCAGAAACGCTTCAAATTTGCATGGTCATCAAACCTAAAACAATGTGTTTGCTGCGGCGTATCGATAAGCATTTTTAGTCTCATATGCAAAAATGAGCGCTTGACAGGTTTTGTTGAGTGAAACTTGAATTACTTATATATTTCTATAAACGTTTCATCTCCGGTTGTTTATCAATGTTAACACTTTAAATGCACACAGCTTCAAATGATACGTTGTTCAGATACTGGAATGGAAAATCGAAGCAAGGAAAGCCAGAAATAATAGAATAAATTTGGTGTGCTGCATATAAAAATATACGGTCTCTGTACCGAATATATGTAGATATGGATTTAGCTTGTGCAGTTTGTTGCTGGGAAAAAACTATAATTATTTTATTCACGATGCTTCACCAGCTGGCCAACTACAATATGTAGGTGTCAGTAATATAATGTCGCGTGTTGCAATATATGTAAGAACAATCAACGCGATCTCCCTCCCGCTTAGGTGAATATACTCGCAACACTAATGTATATTAAGATAAAATTTGTTACATTCCTATATATCACAGATAAACAACTCCTACCCAGAGCATAGAAAGTAATGTTCATTCTTTTACAATTCATTCGGTAGTCCTGAAAAGGACTGTTGGTTTGATAAAAACAAATGATGTGGTTGCACCATAGGTACCGCCACAATCCTCCACCTTCTTACTTCTTTGCTGCGGTAGCCTTTTTCGGTGCAACGGTCTTCTTCTTGGCAGGCGCGGCCGCCTTCTTCGGTTTTGGTGTCTTTGGCTTGGGTGCTCCCGTCTTCTTCGAGGGCTTGGTGGCCTTCTGCTTCGGAGAAGCCGCTGGCTTCTTGACGGCCTTCTTCGCCTTCGTTGCCGCTGCCTTCGGTTTCTTGGCCGCGGTTGCCGCCTTTGGCTTCTTGGCGGCGGCGCCGCCTTCTGCCTTCTTCGTCACCTTCTTCTTCTTCTCACCAGCAGCCTTCTTGGTCACAGCCTTTTTCTTCTTATCTCCTGCTGCGGCCGACTTCTTCTTCGGAGCTGCTGCCTTCTTCTTCTTCTCCACTACAGGCTTCTTCGCTTCGGCGGACAGCTTGAACGAGCCAGACGCTCCCACGCCTTTCGTCTGCACCAGCTTACCAGCGGTCACGCCAGTCTTCAGCGCCTTCTTGATGAACGGTCCAAGCTTGGCCACGTCAACCTTGTAGTTGGCTGTCAGGTATTTCTTGATGGCCTGCAGCGACGACCCATTACGCTCCTTCAACGCCTTGATAGCGGCCACGATCATCGTGTTCACCGGAGGATGCGCGGCGGGCTTCTTAGGCTTCTTGGGTCCTGCGGCAGCCTTCGCCTTCTTCGGAGACTTCGCCACAGCAGCCGGAGCTGCGGCGACGGGAACTTCCACTGCGGTATCTGCCATCACTTCTCTATTACGTCGAAACGGTTTGCTTTGTTTGGAAAAAAGTTTGTTTGGATCAGCGATCTCACGCACACTGTTGTCACTTTTCGTATTGCATCAAGCGAGCTGTGCTGCGCTTGGTCCCTCGATTTTTAAAACCCATAACGAAACACCCGTCCATCCAACGTTCGCTCGCGTCGCGTCACTGTATGACAATTTTAAAATTACCATTTTATTATTTCACTAAAATTACCTTAATTCGCCTCTAACTTATAGAACATTTTACTTGATTTCACTACCTAAGAAGTCCATCTAACTAAAAATCATACTTATTTATGGCAAATAACACATTTACCTATTTTAAATCACATGAAAACTATGAAAACTCACAATTTTCAAAAGAAGGTCTCAACAATATTTCAAATATCTTCTTCCCAATACTTTCTAACATAGCTTTTTTGTGGCTTTTTTGGTAGAATAACATCTAGGCTATTTGATTTCATTCAATTATCTACACTTGAATGCTGTTTGTTATCGAAAAGTATGTCTACAATGTATTGCCTCTGATCGCAGGGAAGCGCTATCTGAGCTGTCTATGCCGCAATATGAAAGAAGTTAATTTTCTCTAAAAACGCTAAATTTCATCCGAATTTTGATAATTAAGAGCCTTTCGATTGGTTAAAATTCAGTTTTCCAAATAAATCAACCACTAATTACAGTAAAAGTAATCTCTATCGTATTTTTCCATACAAAATATATACACACACCTCATCTCAGTGGCG